>BQNB010154103.1:1950-15562 GCA_026074375.1 Tanacetum coccineum | reverse complement strand
TAGCTAGTGATTTCTTATGTTAACAATTGGTATCAAGAGCTAACCGGGGGTGTATTGTATTCGAGTATGTTGTGTTTGTGATTTCATTTTTTTTGAGCTCATTGGTTCGGCGTATTGTGCTTAATGATTCGGCTTAATGATTTATTGTGCTTATCGTATGAGGCTGAAACGAAGAGAAGAAGAAGGTACGTCAAGGTGTTTGATGTATTGCGTGGATCGAACGAGTGGAACAAAGACCATCGAACGAGGTTCTTCTTTAAGGATCGAACGAGCAACTTCTTGCAAGGATCGAACGAGTGGTTTTTCTGTTTTGATCGAACGAGTGGCTTTTCTGTTTTGATCGAACGAGTGGTTTTTTCTGTTTTGATCGAACGAGCATCTTCTTCAAGCACGATCGAACTAGCCAATCGAACGAGCGGTTCGAACGAGCGGTTCGAACGAGCGGTTCGAACGAGCGGTTCGAACGAGAGGATCGAACGAGAGGTTCGAACGAGAGAATCGAACGAGCGGTTCGAACCAGCGGATCGAACGAGCAGTTCGAACGAGAGGATCGAACGAGCGGTTCGAACGAGAGGTTCGAACGAGCTGATCGAACTAGCGGAGGACCGAACGAGCTGATCGAACTAGCGGAGGACCGAATGAGCAAAATTTTTGGACCGAACGAAATTTTTTTTTCTAACAATCTTGTGTGACGAAAACGGTTTCAGTAAAACGGCCATAACTTTTGATCCGTAAGTCCTTTAGCTGGTTAAGGATTTTTCGAAGGCCAAAAACATCGTTTTCTATGAGAAATTGACATTTTTCAGTTTTTTTTGGAATTTTTCGCCGCTGATTCCGAATCAAATCACTCACGGTTTTCTATTGATTTTGTAAAATCCCGTTAATTCATTTATCGGTTTTAATCATAGACGTGTAAAATCCCGTGAATGTTAATTAATAACAACAACACAACAAACACGATACATAACACTACAAAAGATCCGAATAAGATTCACTAAAACGACAAACGGCTAGAGATTCGGACTACGATGACAAGTAATCACGAAGTTGATTTGGTATCCCTCATTTGAGATTGAAGTTGGATTTCATGAAGGCGTCTACTTATTTCATCATCGAGACTTCCTTCTATTTTCTACCCCTTTTCCTTAAACCCAATCTATCGATTGATGACTTGCTTGAACGTACAACGGATTTGATTGAGACTTGAATTATCTAGTTCCAGCAGTCAGGGGTGGTTGGTTGCAGACCTGGTTAACTATCACTTAAAGGAGTTACGTTGTAGTACTCAGTGTCACACGCAGAAGACGATGTGGATAATTTCAAGAGGTGTTGTACTTCTCATACTTTCGGAGTGGGTATAGAGTACGTAAAGATCTAATCTTGCACCGTTCTTCAATCAACAACAGTGCAAGATTAAGTAACAAATTTGGGGGATTCTACTTCATTTTCAAGTTTGGTATATCGGGTTTACTTCACCAAGTGATTACATATCAATTGCGCAGAATACGAGGTTGGAAGTTAGCCAGAGAGTTTAAAGGTTGAGATGTAATCAGCAATTCTCACATGTATTTTTGTGTTATTCCAAGAAAAACGATCTTTCACTGTCTAAGCAAAATCTTCA
This sequence comes from Tanacetum coccineum, assembly GCA_026074375.1. Lineage (NCBI taxonomy): Eukaryota > Viridiplantae > Streptophyta > Magnoliopsida > Asterales > Asteraceae > Tanacetum > Tanacetum coccineum. The sequence continues at coordinate 13,941 of BQNB010154103.1, read as the reverse complement.
AGTCTTCGATGAACATTCATTCACAAGGACCTTATTTACAAGTGTTTCTTGATTCTTGCTTCAACTCCTCTACGGTTTGTGAAGTCAAGACGGTAATGATTCTTTTGTAAATCAAGATTTGTGCTTATGACAAGAACTTCTCGAGTATATGGACGTACATGACAATGATGCTTCCGAGAGTTCGCAACCATCATAGGGGAAAATGTGTACATCCGGGACTTAGTTGACTTTGTGTTACCGTGTTACTTCCAAGGGAAGTATTTGTTGACTACTTTTACTTAGTTTTGGTTTTGAAGTATTATGCATATGTGAGAAGAATTGTTGCTGATTTCTCGCATGTACCCCCAAACGAATATCCACCAAGCCCTAATGACAAGAAGCAGTGGTCGTTGGTGTGGTTTGACTTCTACAAATTTCCGCTATGCACGTCGATGACAAGTAGAAGATGGTTGGAGCTACATCAAAGTTTCAGAACCTGCTTAAGATAGGGATGTTGGTTTGGGGGGAAGCTGATTCAGAAACTTCGCCAAAAAGGAGTCTATGAAGAAAGCTTTTCAAGACATGCTGCATGAATTGGGGGGAAGTTAATCCAGTTCATGCATACTACAATGGTTCCTGTACAAGTAAAGACAATGAAGATCCAAGCTGGAGTACAAGTTTCAAGACCAGGAGAACTTCGAAGACATCTTCAGCTTTGGAAACGCTTTGGAAGACGTTATTTATGTTGTATTTGTACAAGATAGGAACATTGTAAGTAATTCCATATGTCCACATATTGGGGGAAGATTGTTAGCCTTAAAATATGGTGACATATCGGAATTACATTAGTTTTCATTAGGCAAGAACTACAGGGACTATAACTGTTAAGATAGTATAGTGTCCCTTGTCTTGACCTATATATACCCCCTCCATACTTCCATGGAGGGGTGAGGATTCATAATTTTGTAATAAGGTGTGTGTGTTTCTCTCTCTAGAAAACACACATCTTCCCTTTTCCCTCTCTAAATAATATGGCTTTCTATTTGTTCAATCCTCCCCGACCTCCGGATCATTCTTGTGTAGCTAGTGATTTCTTATTCTAACAATTGGTATCAAGAGCTAACCGGGGGTGTATTGTATTCGAGTGTGTTGTGTTAGTGATTTCGTTTTTTTATGAGCTCATTGGTTCGGCGTCGTTTCTTGGCTTAAAAGCTTTTAGTCGTGGTCATTTCGTGTGTGGCTAAGACAAACGCAAGGACGCTAAGAAGAAAAGGACGGGTTCAAAGTACTTGCTTGGATCGAACGAGCTTTATACTTGTTTGGACCGAACGAGTGACTGCCATTAGAACCGATCTAGTGAAAGCATTAAAGAGCCGAACGAGTGTTTTTTCTTGTTTGGACCGATCGAGTGGTTTCCTGCTTGGACCGAACGAGATTACTTCTTTGGGGACCGAACTAGTTTTTCACTTGAGGACCGAACGAGTTCATTTCTTCTAGGACCGAACGAGTTTCTTTGTTCAAGGACCGAACGAGTTTCTGTCTTCATGGACCGAACGAGTGAACTCTTCAAGGACCGATCGAGTGTCTTTCATCAAGGACCGAACGAGAGAACCGATCAAGACAACCGAACCAAAGAACCGAACAAACGATAACCGATCTAGATGTTTTTCTTTGAGCACCGAACGAGTGGACCGATCTAGATGTGCCGAACAAGAGAACCGATCGAGACCACCGAACTAGGGAACCGATCTAGCAATTTTTTTTGGTTTTTCGGTTTCGAGTGTCGGTAATCCACGGGACTTATAAAAGCTCATGTACTTCATGTTCAACAACGATTTCAACAACAATAATTTCGTCACGGTTTTTTCTTGATTTAGTAAAATCCCGTAAAAGTCGATTTTTTTTACGGTTTAAATCATAGAAATTGTAAAATCCCGTGAATGTTAATTGATAACAACAACACAACAAACACGATACATAACACTAAAAACGATCCGAATAAGATTCACTACAACGTCAAAACGGCTAAAGATTCGGATTCAAATGTCAAGTGATCACGGAGTTTATTTGGTATCCCTTATTTGTGATTGAAGTGGGTTTCACGAAGGCGTCTACTTATTTCATCATCGAGACTTCCTTCTATTTTCTACCCCTTTTCTTAAAACCCAATCTATCGATGGATGACTTGCCTATACGTATACAGTTATGATTGAGACTTGAATTATCTAGTTACCAGCGGTCAAGGGGTGGTTGGGTGAAGACCTGGTTAACTATCACTTAAAGGAGTTACATTGTAGTACTCAGTGTCACACGCAGATGCCGATGTGGATAGTCTCAAGAGGTGTTGTACTTATTTTGGCTCTTAGTTGAGTGTATAGGGTACTTAGAGGCTTTCTTCTGCACCGTTCTTCAATCAAGGGATTTTAAGAACTTAACACTACGCCTGACATCGTTGGATGGGGAGCGCTTTCGCTCAAAATCCCACTTGGAAAAGAGTAATCGACGGCTACTAGAATTATATTTGTTACCCTAATGACGAAAGGTCCCATAAAATCAATACCCTATACATCGAAAATTTCACAAACTTGGATTGCATTTTGAGGCATCTCATCATGTTGAGATATTTTGCCTTGTCTTTGACATGCATCACAAGATTTGATCAATTTGAAAGCATCCTTATAAATCGTAGGCTAAAAGAAACCGGCATCAAAAACCTTCTTGGCGGTAAGGTTAGCACCGTAGTGTCCCCCGGTGGGTCCACTGTGACAAGCTTCGAGAATTTCGAGAGCTTCTTTGCCATCTACACACCTTCGGATTATTTGATCCGCACAAGTCTTGAAAAGAAAAGGGTCATCCCAGAAATAATGTTTTACATCTTTAAAGAACTTGTTTTTCTCTTAAGTTGACATTCCTTTTTTAATGAATTTCCTTGCGTGGTAGTTAGCAAAGTCGGCGAACCACGGGGTACTTTGGTCTTTAGAAGTTAACACGTTTAAAGTCTCTAAAGGAAAAGTCTCGGTAATCTCTTTTGGATCAAAAACATTCTCTTAAGGGTTTTCGAGACAAGAGAGGTGATCGGCTACATAGTTTTCAGCACCTTTGGTATCGATAACTTTAAAATCAAATTCTTGAAGAAGTAAGACCCATCGAAGCAATCTTGCTTTGACGTCTTTTTTGTTGAAAAGGTATTTCAATGCGGAATGGTCCGTGTAAACAACACTCTTGTTCATGATTAGATATGATCGAAACTTCTCAAACGCATAAACAACTGCAAGCATCTCTTTCTCGTGTTGTTGTGTAATGTTTCTGCTTCAGTCATTTGTCCCCTTACTACTAATGAATTGTCGGAAATGCTTCTCAATCCCTTTGCCCTAAAAACCGCTCCAGATTGCATAATCACATTGCAATCGCACAGATTTCAAAGTTTGTCCCAATTCGGGAACTCCACCAACTCGATACTATTTTAACAACTCATTGAATTCAAACGATCAAGATGCCTTAGATTCTTCCTCAGCAGGTGGCCATTTCTGGACAAAATGCCTCAAGAAGGTTTAGCGATTAATGAAAGCAAGTCAAAAAAGTCGTTACTCAAGATCGTGCTAATGAATTCAAGAGTAGTTACGGATCCTCTTTCTAATTCTTCATCTTCCAATAATTTCTTTCGATATGCAAAAAATAGCTCTTCTCTCGAGGATAAGATGACTATCCAAAGATGGAACAAAATGTTGAATGAAATGAAACCTTAGAGTTGTTACTACTGCCTGCAACACCCGTCAAAGCAGTTGAGGACAGATAGTGTCACTGAGGATCAAATCACAATTTGAACCATTGTCCGTTAAACTCGAATTGGAAACGATTTCCTGTTTTCTCAAGACAATATCCAACAATTACAACAACCCGGCAGCCATTGTAATATTTCTCTCCAAAAAACCACCTTCAAATTTGTCAAGACAGCAATGAGAACCACCGGGTTTCATCAACCGAATGTCCAAACCAACCAAAACCGTTATCAAAGACCAATCCTAATTTCACAACCAAAACCGTGTGTAGGAAACTTTAATCAAAACCGTCAAAAACACCCAACTATCAGTTTATCAAGCTCTACCATATCAAACACCAACCAATCAACCACAAATCAATCAAGTTTTACCTTACCAACCTCCAACAAATAGTGTGTCTAAAACGGAATTTGAGAATTATTCTAAAGCCAATGATGCGAACATGAATAATTTGCAAATGAATATTGGATCATTTTCAAAATGATTTTCAAAGAGTTTTACAATGAGTCTCATAAGAGCAAAGATGATTTCAGAAAATGATGCTCGGTTTCAGCAAAATTATCATTACCAACCAACCTGCAAAGTTCAATTCTTACCAAGCAATACCATTCCCAAACCCAGAAATGAAGCCAAGCAATGAACAACTCGTAGTGTGTTTTCATACGATGGACATCCAATTCACCGCCGTGGTTGGAATAGGAAAGTGAGGTGACAAAGATACGGAGCTACCAAGCACCGATGAACATCCAACCTCCTCCATTTGTCCATGAACAAACCAAAGACAAAGAACCAATCGAAGAACCTTCTTTTGCCAACAAAGCCAAACCTAATTTGCCTTACCCATCAAGACTCAACAAAGAAAAGATTCGTGAAAAGGATGATATCCTTGCTTCAAAGTTTATGGAAATCTTCCGTAATCTTCACTTGAGATAAAGTTTCGCGGATGCTCTCATTCATATGCCCAAAAGTTATGGCTCCGATGTGTTAAAAAAATCTTAACAACAAAGACAAGTTAAATGATTAACCAAAAACCATTGAATGAAAATTTTAGTGCGGTTGTTCCTAAAAAGCTTCCAGAAAAGCAAGGTGACCTCGTCGATTTTCTCAATCCATTGTGACTTTTTCAGATTTGGATAGTTACTTAGCCTTTGCCCGATTTAGGTGTCTATTATCAAATCTTATGGGCCTTTATCCCATTTGGAAAAAGCTCAACTCTCAGCCTAAACACGAAACAAAAATGGTATTAGAATTAGCCACCGTAACAATTCCAAACCAACCGTGTAGCTGAAAATGGTTTTTGTCCAAATTAGGAAAGTTTTACTTTCCCGCCTGATTTTCGTTGTTCTGATTTAATAGCCGAAATCCTCGAACGTACCATCTGATACTCGGAGGCGAACCCATACTTTAGGACGGCTCATGCTTTAAATCGAATGTAACGAGGGAGAGAATTACTCTTATAATGATTAATCAATCTTTAACCCTTAAATGTAGGTGGATGGTCACCTTCCATTTTCATACAACAATCTCGAATCATTGAAGCAAGATCTGATCTCAATGATGTCACTTGTTGAAGAATACTCACAAGAAGTACTTGATTTCCGATGTCCGTTGCTATACAACAATCCTTCTGCCGTACTTCGATCCGATTGTTTCTAATTCAGTCTCAACAACTAAACTCCTTTTGATGAAAGTGATTTTCTACTCTTTGAGGAAGCCGATCTTTTATAGCAATCGATGAAGAACCATTTCACCATTTTTAATGCTACGTACTATAGATCCCTGAGGGTGACATTCTCATTCATCTGCAGGCACTTCTCAACAATGAACCATTACCTCAGCCGCAAACCAAGAGATTACACACCCAGATTTCAAAAAGCGATCTAAAGTGTTTTAAGAATCAAAAGAATCTTAGAAGAAAATCCCGAATCGACTTAAAGAGTTACCTCCCGCATCTCGAGTATTCTTCTTAGAGGAAAATAACATCTTCCAGTTATAATTCAAAAGATATGAGCCAAAAAAAAAACCATCACTCATATAATGTTCTAAAAAACCCGAACAACAAGCATTCGCATGAACTTTCCTGATATCAAAGGCATAGATCCAGAGTTTTGCTCACACAAAATCCTTTTAGAAGATGATTACCAACCTTCAGTCCAAAATCAAAGGAGGGTTAACCCTAAAATCCACGACGTCATCAAGAAAGAAGTAGAAAAACCTCTGACGCAGGATTGATTTATATCCAATCTGCCGGATAGTCCAAGGGTTAGTCCATCCATTGTGTTCCTAAAAAAGGTGGTATAGAACGTTGTCCACAAACGAAGAAAATGCACTGGTGCCTTACAAGATTAGTCACGGGAGGAGATTTGCATCAGAGCTATCGAAAATTGAACGAGCGACTTGTAAAGACCATATTTCCGTTACCTTTCATGGACCAGATTTAGAGCGTTACCGCAAACGAGTTTATTGTTTCTTAGATGTGTTTTTTTCCTGGGTATTTTCAAATTCCCGTGCACCTAAAGATCAAGAGAAAACTACTTTCACGTGCACATAACGGAACTTTCGCGTACCGTCGTATGCCATTCGGTTTGTGCAATGCTCCCGGAACTTTCCAACGTTGTATGATTGCCATTTTTCACGATATGATAGAGAAAACAATGGAAGTTTTCATGGATGATTTTTCATTCTTTGAGATCTATTTTCGTCGTGTCTTGCCAATTAAGATTAAAATGCTTAAAAGATGTGAAGACACCAAATTATGCACTAAATTTGGGAAAAAGAAGCCATTTCCATGATAAAAGAAAGGAATGTTTGAGACATAAGAATCTCTAGAAAATGATTGAAGTCGATAAAGCCAAAAATGTGTCATATTCTAAGCTTCCTCATCCAACAACCGTCCAAAGAATCTGAAGTTTTCTCGGCAATCTTGGATTCTATCGAAGTTATCAAAGACATTTCCAAAATCTCTCGACCCAAGACGCCATCTCTTATAGCAAAAACACTCCTTTCATTTTTTCAAGAAGATTGCATTCTGCCTTTCAAACATTGAAAAAGAAGCTGACCGAAGCTCCAATTCTCCTTGCTCCGAATTGGGACCAACCTTTTGAAAATCATGTTCGATCAAGTGATTAAGCCAATGGAGCGGTTTTAAGGGCAAAGGATTGAGACATTTCCGACCAATTCATTACGCTAGTAAGAGAACAATGACTGAAGCAGAAACACATTTACACAAACAACCGAGAAAGAATGCTTGCATTTGTTTATGCTTTCGAGAAGTTCCGCTCATATCTAATCATTAACAAAGTGTTGTTTACACAGACCACTCCGCTTTGAAATATCTTTTCAAAAGAAAGACGCCAAGCAAGATTGCTTCGTGTGGTCCTTACTCCTTCAAGAATTTGAATTTTAGAAGTTACAGATACCAAATAGGAGATGAAACTATGCAGCCGATCACCTCTCTCGTGCCTTGAACACCCTTATGAGAATATTTTTGATCCAAAAGAGATTACCGAGACTTTTCCTTTAGAGACTTTAAGTGTGTTAACTTCTAAAGACCAAAGTACCCCGTGGTTCGCCGATTTTGCTAACTACCACGCGGGGAAATTTATTAAAAAAGGAATGTCGACTCCCAAAGAAAAACAAGATTCTTTAAATATAGTAAAACATTAATTTTTGGGATGACCCTTCTTTCAAGACTTGTGCGATCAATGAATCCGAAGGAGTGTAGATGGCAAAAGAATCTCTCGAAATTCTCGAAGCTTGTCACATGTACAAGTGGACCCACCGGGGAGACACTAGAACGGAGCCACTTACCGCCAAGAAGTTTTTGATGCCGATTTTATTGGCCTAGACCATTTATAATGATGCCGTACAATTAAGTGAAATCTTGTGATGCTTGTCTAAGGCAAGGCAAAATCTCTCAACGTGATGAGTTCATGCCAGGCCTCAAAACGCAATCCAAGTTTGTGAGATTTTCGATTTATGGGGAATTGATTTTATTGGACCCTTTTTTCCGTCCATCTAGGGGTAACAAATAATTCTAGTAGCCACGATATCTTTCAAGTGTGGTTGAATCAAAGCGCTCCCCACCAACGATGCTCAGTAGTTTTAATCTTAATCCCTTATCTCTCCGGATTCGGTGCCCGAGAGCAATCATAAGCGATCGTGGGACCCATTTTTGTAACGACCAAATTTGATCGAGTTATGTCTAAATATGGTTCCACCCATCGACTCGACTTCCTTACCACCCCTCGAATACGAGTGTTCAAGTTGAAAGTCATACGAATCGAGGCTCTCAAAAAAATTTTGAGGAGAACGGTAGGAAAACCGTAGCTTCATGGTCATATAAGTTATATGATGCATTATGGTCTTTCAGAACCGCTTACAAGACTCCTAATTGATGTACTTCACCGTATAAATTGTCTATGGAAAAGCGTGTCACGTACCAGTTGAGCTAGAACACAAGCGTATTGGCTCTTAATGCATGCCAACTTCTGATTAAAGAGACTCAGCTATCTTCGAAAGCTTCAACTCAATGAACCAGTGAGGCGATTCGTGATCAATCTTCTGGAGAATTCCTAAACTACAAGGAGAAACAAAGAAGTTACACGATTCTAAGATAAAGAACAGAAATCTTCAATGTAGGTGATCAAGTCTTACTTTCATCCTCCCGATAAAGATTTTCCTTTTTCTCTACGAGAAAGCTTAAGTCCGTTGGTCCGGACCTTTCACAATCACCGAAGTTTATCCTTATGGCACTACTAGCCCAGTTGTCTCATGCCGATGGTTCAAAATTTTCAAATTCAATGCCACCTGTCTCAAGCATAGACTAAGGAGGGGATACACCACCATTGGTTATCCCGGACCTCCAGACTTTCCCTAAGGACAACTAAATTCAGGGATCGAGTCGAGCTTGCGACTCGGTAATAAAAAAACAAAGCCGCTTCGTGGGAGTTCACCCCATGCTATCATTTTATTTTCTATGTTAATTTTCTAACCACGTAATGGTTGTGAAGTTGAGGAGCCACACTCTTCGTTTTCTTCGTTGTATTGTTGTCTGTGTGTGTGATTGGCAGGATAACCAACAATTTCAAGAATCCTCTCGTGCCCGATGCCTCATGTCCGGTGCACTCAGAGTTCTCATCCTTTGTACAAAAGTATTTTGGGAGATCAATATCCATTTCATCATTATCGAATAAAACGAATTATCTTGTCTACTTAATAAACGGCTTAGATTTTTCGTAGAACCCGACTTAACACATTGAGGACAATGTTTCTTTTTAGTTTGGGGGAGGGAATCTATCGATTTAGAATGTCTTGCTTATTGTGTTTCTCACGTACCAGTTCTCCCCACAAAAATAGCAAAAATTTTAAATTTTTAATCTAAAAAAAAAAAATATATATAAAAAAAAAAAATTTATAATAAGACAAAAAAGTATGAATTATATATACTAAAATTTCTTAATTTTATATTTTTTTTAGGTTTCCGCTGGTAAGAATAAGAAGTAATTTTTGCCCATTGAACGTGTTTGATTCTAGCTTTCTTCCTTAACAATTAATGATGATAGTTTAATGCTCATCTCATATAACTTTAAACAGAATCTAGACCTTGAATCGTTAGCAAAAGAAAACTTGTGCAATCTCAAGTAGAATTAAATATGCCAAGTTGTATTTTATAAGGCTAGAGTATTGGCTAAATTTCTTTTGTGAAGAACAAGAATGATAGTGTTATTTCTAAGTCATGACATTAACGTAATAATAGTTGGTATTTCTTTCAAGCTCCATATGGGTTAATTGTGGCTTTATCTCACCATTAGGTTTGTTTCACCTCTAAGATATAAATTTTTAATAAATATTAGTTGCTATGGTTTTTTGGTTAATAATTAGCTAATAGAAGTTTTCCCTTTAGTTTCCTTATGTATTAGGAATTAGTACACATAAGAAAAATCAGAATACTCAATTGGCTTAAAAAAATACAAAAATTTAATAAAATAAGTATACGTCTTCCAATTTACTTCATCTTGTCGGAGCGTGTCCGATGATGGAGTTTTCATATAAGGTAGAGTCCGGTGTCATAATAAGTAGAATAACCTCTTTGTCGACTCGCTATCAGAAGTGGCTTCGAATAAAGGCACCGGATTTACTTATATAAATCCGAAGTCGAAATATGTTTTGCTGGCATCGTGTCGGAGGCGTGGCCGATGTTGTAGCCTTCTAAAGGAGTGAGGTTTTATAAAAGTGCTTTAATTTTTGTCTTGTTTTGGTGGGCCTTAAAGAGCCTAAGGGTAAATATGGTGCAAATGAGATGGTTCATTCTTGTCTTAAAGAGCCATAGGGTATATGACATGAATGGTGGCCTGCATAAGTACCTAAAAAAAGCCAAATTTTGGTCGCCTCGATGTGGGCTTAATCCGATTGCATTCTGATCTTTTGAAAAAGCTAGGAGCTAATTATTGCGTTCTTTACCATGCACTTTATTTTCTGAATTAATAAGTATCGAAACAAAAGTCCTTAAAGTGACCTTCGGTATTTACATAAGTAAAATCCTGATATATAAAAGGTAGATTGGTGGAGAAAAAGTAAGAACACAATTATATTTTAAGAGTATTGTTAGAGTCATGACTGTAAATTTAGCGATGATCTGTTTTTACTTAGCATGGAAAAGTGAAAATCGGGGATGATGAAGTTATCTTTTAGACGCTTAATTGTGCTTTTTGTTCTATGATCCTAAAAATTACCAATGTGGTAATGAAAACAGTGCATTATGTCAACACGAATAAATTGTAGTTAGGTAGTTAATTATCAAGAAAAATCATAAAAAAGAGAAAAATCTTAGAAAATGGGAAGTCGGGTGTTTTATAACTTGTGATCTCTCTCAAACAAAACTCTTTGCTACTTTTCAAAGGTTTAGTTTGGGGAATTTTCGAGTCATAGGTTATAAGCAATGTGGATATTGGCGTGAGGACACACAATCGTTAAGTTTTGGGGAATTTTGAATAAGTGTAGAATACACATATCTATTTATGCTTAAAAAGGCCCAATTCAAAACCCAAAACGGATCAAAAAAATGGCACAAATGTGCTTGTAACATGAGTTTTTATGGTGCAGGTATGATATGTCAAATACACAAGAAAACATCAAAAAACGACACGAGAACGGATGAGTGATCAAGAAGCTAAAGAAATCAAAGCCGAAGCCAGAGAGATCATGCCTCAGCCTTCCACAGTCAACCAAAGCCCAAGCTCCATTGTTTTATAAGTTCAAGGGGTGACTTTTGCAATTAGTGAAAGTTGTTTATAAGCTTGAATTTGTGCTTGCCAAACACAAGGGCCGAAAATGCAATTCTCCCAAAGATTATAAAAAGCGCGGGTCAATGAGCCGGGTCAAACTACCCATGGATCCCCTTTTCAACCAATCATATCAAAACCCCTAACCCAATTCAACCCGATCCTACCCATACCCTAACCCGACCAACCCGGTTTCACTTATAACCCCTTTTACAGTTACTGTGCACCTTATTTCCCCCAAAATAGATTAAACTCACTCACACACACACGAACACCTCAAGAACACCAATGAACCCTAGTTTCTTAACCACTCACTCCCATCCTAATTAACCATAGGGTTAATAACCCTCTCATACTCCTTAACCCATCCATCACTATCAACCCATGCCCTAACCCAATCCACCCTGGCATAATCTAACGATCTCATTGGGTGATGTGACGTGTGTGATTGTTTACACTCACATAACTCACACACTCCATATGCCACATCATTGATCCGTTTATACACACTTTAATCCAACGGCCTAAAAGCTAGATCAAGGAGAGAGAAGAGATGGAGGGTCAAGATGAAGAAAAGAAGGACCTAGAAGATGGGAGGAGATCAAGCTTCGGGTATAAATACCCCCCCATCAGTCCAGCTTGGAGAGTAATAATTAGGGGTGAATTTTTTTAGTTTATTATTGTAGTAGTTTAATTTTTCAATTCAGTTTTTTTTAGTAATGTAATTTCAATCTCATGTTATTTCAATTCGTATTGTAAACTTTATTTCAGTTTTTAATAAAAGTGTTATTTCATATTAATGTGTTTCCTCATTTAAATTCTGTCGAAGCATTTGTGATTGTTTGTTGAAATTGAACAAGACATTGACACTCTTGGAATTGGATGGCGGCTGAGTGTTCAATGGGTTGTAGTATGCTGAGGGTCAGCTTATAGGTTAGATTAGGATTGAT
>BQNB010154102.1:0-15562 GCA_026074375.1 Tanacetum coccineum | reverse complement strand
TAACAATTTCGTTTCTGATATTTATAACCAACGACTTCATTTTATGATACCCACTTGTATAAGAACTCTGGTCAACCATTGACTTTTTGACCCCTTTTTTGCCTCTTCTCATGTGGTCTCTTTGGTTACATGCTCTCTTGCCGAAGGTCTTTTTGAAAACAATCCCTCTATTTTCGGGTAGGGGAGTGAGTCTCTACATTCCACCTCCCCCATACCTCGCTCATGCGGAATTGGGTACGGGTTGTTGTTGTTGTTGTTGTTGTATCTCACCATGTCTTTATGCAAATGACATAATCTCATATTAGTAAGTAGAAGAGTAAATTGCATAAATCGTCCTCAAAGTTTGGCAAAATTGCATGTTTCATCCCAAACATTACGAAAATGCAAGGATCGTCCATGTGGGAAACCTTTGGTGCAAGTATCGTCCCTGCGGGGGATTTATGCAATTTTCTCTAAGTTGAAACATCAATATTTTTTTTATGAAAAGACACATATTATTCTCACCTCTAAGGAACTCAACATGTCATTGCTTTTAATATTCACTGGTAAACTATACTATGCATGTCCACTATCAAAGGTGAACAAACACATGTTTTTTATTTATGCAATATGTAAATAATCTGGTTAATTGTTAAAAATTAATTTCTTTACTCTTTAACAGCCTCGGGAAAATAGCTTTGGATGTGGATTTTTCTTATGGAAAGAGAAACGAGTCCATCTATTGACCAGTTATCTTAGAGCTTCATCGACTCCAAGTTATTCTTCAGGACCTTCAACACCTCCAAGCCGTTCTCCAGGACCTTTAACACCTTAAAGTTATTTTCCAGGACCTTCAAAAAATGTAGAGTGCTCTAAGCACTTGCATGGAAAGATAACGGTACTCAACGCAACGGTGGATATGTATATGCATCCGGAACAACACACAGTTAATTCAGCCGCACTATTTCACGAAGTTTACAATAACATGGGAAAACTTGATTTGGAATTGTTTGTCATTTGGAATGCAATTCGTATGCTTTAAGCGTCGGTTTGTAAGTCTCGTATGATTATCATTCTAATATGTTTAAGTATCTGTTTGTAAGTCTCTTGTGTTACTACAAGTGGTATGTATAATATTGGGTTAATACACAAAAAAGTTACTAAAGTTTGGCCAAATGTTCACCTAAGTTACTAAAGTTTTTTTGGTTACAAATAGGTTACTCATGTATACGGGTTTATTATATGGGTTACTAAACCTATTAAAAAGTTACACTCGCGTTACTCCTATGAGGGCTACCGGTTGATAACCTGACACGTCCATAATTTGTGGGTCCCACCTTACTTAAAATATTAATTTTAATTTTTTTTTATATAAAACTCACCCTTTTTCAATTTTTTTTATATAAAACTCACCAATTTTCAATCTTTTAATTGAACAAACCAAATTCATTCATCAATATGCCATTTCCATAATTCAACCCTCGTTGGGATTTTGGGGCTGAAAATCTAATCACAACCGCTGCTCGTTCTTTATCCACCGCTACTACTCCATCTTTAACCATCACCGCTGCTTATTCCGGTTTGATTTGGTTGAGAGCAGTTAGATCGATTCTTCAATGAAAGCCTTCATGAAAGCTGCAATAGGATAAAGGATATCCTCTCTTCTCGCTTTGTCTGCTTAATGCCTTCTATTGATTTGGTTTTGTGTGGTTGTGTGGGAATGGGTTTCGATATGATTTAAGGTGAAAAGGGTGCCCAAATTTTTCGGTCTTTGATCAGATACCACAGATTTTGTGATGTTTGTTTTTGTTTTTTAGATCTCAAATTGAGATCTTGGGTTGTTGTTTGTTGTGATGGTTTTTTGTTTTTGGTTTTGAGTGGTATGAACAGATGTATATATGTGAAGCGATGGTGATGAATTTGTTTAGTGTGTTGTTTTTGTTATGGGTTTGATCGAAATTTATGATTTCTGCTTTGTTTGATTTGGTATAGATCGAGATCTTGGGTGTGAATGCTCCTGAAGCTATTGACACATCATGATCCTTACATTCATCATAGTAATTCCTTTCTTGAGATATTTTAATCAGTATTTAAAAAAATCCACTTCATGGCCACGTCATCCCGTAACCGGTATCAAAGGGTTAAAACATATGGAGTAACGTTTGTAACCGGTAAACAAAAGTTGAGTAACCTGTTTGTAACAAAAAAAACTTTAGTAACTTAGGTGAACATTTGGCCAAACTTTAGTAAATTTTTTGTGTATTAACCCTTAATCTTTCAATATGTCTATGTGTTGTCTGATTAATTATCGTTCTTTGCTTCCTTTTGACATGTGAGGCTAGATCTTATAGTGTTTGCTTATGATTGCATGAAAGTTAGTTTGTGAATCCTTTTAATATTGCTTCTTGTTGATGAGTGTGCGCGTTAGGCTCTAGAAAACTAACTTCTTAATTGCTTGTGAAGACGTCCAGGGAAACGTGATTGTATAAAAAGGATACCATCGGTAACAGTCCTTATACTACCATACCCATATGTGGTTGATCACATTTTAAGTGTTTTAATGCTTGTAATGTACTCTTAGGGGCCTTGTAATAGGCTTCATACTATCTTACTTGTGCATTGCCTTAACGGAATATTACATAGACGGCAGGTTCGTGTAATTCGTTTATGAATTAGGAAATACTTACACACTACATCACAAGGGTGACAAAGAAATAGGATTAGGATGATCAAACTAAGGAGTAATGCATGATTAAGTAAACACGTTTGTTTAACCTATACGAGTTTCTACAATTGTTTAGATTTAATTTAGTTTTATTTAGTTTAATTAGCTTAAAACCAAACCCCCTTCAAAACCGACATTATACTTGCTTTCATAAAATATAAAAACACAAAAATAATCTTCTTTCAACCCTTAGACCTTAGTTACGTTTAGTTCGAACCTTCCCAACTTATTTCCCTAGAGAACGATAACAACCCCTAAGTCTTGCCTATACTACACTACAACGGTTATGTACATTGCCAGGGAGTTGTAAAACTCCTTGTGAGTTTACAACAAAACCACACATCAAGTTTTTGGCGTCGCTGCATGGGGAATAGTATAGGTTTCAAATTTTATTTAGCTTAGGTCTACTCGCTTGATTCCTATCAAGTGAGATTTTAATTTTCTCATTAACTTTCTCGTATGTTATCTTTTTTTTGTTCTCTTTGTTCGTAAAAACCCTTTTGTTTATATGGTAAATAAAGTTGTCATTTAAAATGAATATGTATAGTTATTCTAGTGTAAATAGATTAAAATTTTTGGCTGAAACCTTCCAAAATGATGCTTGATGTTTCAAAAACATCAAGAGGAATCTCTTTATGATGTGTGGACTCGTTTCAAAAATTTAATCCAAAGAGTCCCTCATCATGGCCTCGATTTATGGACCCAAATTCAAATCTTTTATAATAATGCCAACCACTACACCTAAATGGACCTTAACTTTACTGCAGACGGGGACCTTAGGGAATTAAGTGCTGAAAAAGCATAGGAAACCATAAAGAATTTTGCCCATGGACAAAAAGAGTGGGACAAACCTTTTAAAGCTATTACTGAGCAAGAAATAGCAAGTTTGAGGGCTCAAGCAAATGAATTGTTTGGCAATGAAAAGGTTTGGTTTGAGATGCCTAGGTGTATAGCATGGAAAAAGTTAGATAATCTAAGCCCACAAAGTACCCCACAAGTCCTCCTATCATTTAAGGTATACACACCGCCCGTGAATTACCCGAAAGAAGTAGAAGAGACTATAGGAATCCCGATGGAGGTAGAACCTTTAGACGAAACACAACTAGAGGATTTAGGCTTGAAAACTTGTAGTCATGACCTTTCTCTTAGTTATAGGGAAGTTCCTAGTTTTGATGAACCAGAGCCTCAACCACAACCCTTACCAAATTTTCCACCCTTAGATATAAGTCTAGGCGATGAAATTAGCCCCGAACCACCCATCAAACCACATAGTCCGGATAGTTTTAGGATGAAGGAAGTAGACAATTTGACCATTCATACTGTGACAACCATGACTTGAGCAGGTTAGTCAAACTATTAGCGTTTGACCATGATGTAACACTGTTTGCAAATGAATGGGTATGTGTTAATATGTGTTTTATATGTTATAAAAATATGTGTGCTAGTATGGGATATGTGAGACATTGATAATCAATCTATGAGCAAATGGGATCTTACTTATAGAGGATTGGATTTGTGTTGGATTATGTCGAGTTTCATTTCTTCACAATTACAGTGACAAGGAGATAGCTAGAGATTTTTTTGGTGATTGAAAGCGGTTTCGCTTTAATTGTGTAAGTAATTATACGTAAATGTATTTTTATAGATTAGTAATATAAGGATAAGATTAGGTTCTAGTATTGTTATAATATGAAAGAAATAAACATACTACATTTTTGGAATAGTTAGGGTTAATACACACATAAAAAGTTATTTATTTTTAAAAGTCTAATAAATTGCGTTTAAGCAAAAAGGTATGCGCAAGCAAAGCATAAGCGTTCACATTTATAAAAACTAAGGTAATTTAATACATTAAAGTAATTAATAGATAAATAGTAATTAATAAATAAATAAAAAATATAAAAAATATATATATAAAGGGGAAATCGGCCAAAAAAGAAAGGAAGAAAAAAAAGGAAAACAAATCTTACTCTAATTAAAATTGGTAAAAGATATCTATCCTAAACCTTTTTGTAAACCTTATAAATACCAAAAACCCTTCTCCCCCTTGTTTTTAATTGTCCCAGCCGAATTTTATCAAAGGAGGAAGAAGAAAAATATTTTTTTTCAAGTTTGGTGATTTTTGTGTTCAAGATTCGAAGATTTAAGGTATAAATTATAATCCTTTGAGTTAATTATCATTAAAAACATGTAATAATTATTATGATGGATAATTAGGGTTTCATAACATCTGTAATTAATGATATAATAAACATGTTATAATGATTAGGGTTTAATTAGGATCATATGGGTGTATTCGTTAGGGTTTAGATCGCGTTAGAATTTGATTTAGATTGGGGCAGAATTTAGGGCTGTGTTGTTTGGCTGATATCTCAATGATGGTAATAGCTTTTGTTAAGTTTCTGGTGCCTATAATGTAGCTCAGAGAGTCTAGTTTCCAGAACCTTCGGCCTCGAAGGTTTTTGAGGTCGAAAAGTCATTCAAACGTTGGTTGCAAGAAAAGTTGTCAAAGCAGTAAATACGGGTCAGATTACGAGGTATACAACCCCCACTTAAAATTTGAATTTAGCTTAGCCCTTCTACAAGAGTTTAGTTCTATGTGTCTATTAGAAATCCCCCAAAGGAGAGCTTCTGATTTGGTCTAAGTATAGTTTTTAGGTCTAAACTTTTTAGTATACAAACAGATCCGAATTGAGACTGTTTTGAAGTTTGATTTTCTTAGGAGTACTTGTGCATGTAAATGGCTCTTGGAAATCATGAGGTAGTTAATATACTCATAAATGAACATAGGTGATTTTTGGTATGAATTATAAAGGTCAGTAAGTAGAGTTTTTTAGTACGTTAAGTCACGTTAAAATTTTGTAGTTTTAAACAAATTGTGACTAACTAGTGAAACTTGTTAACGAAGTGGTTAAAGTTGGGTATGGTGTCAGAGTAACCCATGGGGTTAATAGAACACCTTAGACATCCATCATATGATTGTTACATGTGCATTAAGCTTTTGGCTTAGTAGCGTGTAACACAGGTTATTTTGTTGTTTAGATTTGTGCTAGTTGTTTATGAAGGTTTTTGTTAGAATCTTTTGGAAAGCTAA
The DNA here is from genome assembly GCA_026074375.1 of Tanacetum coccineum. NCBI lineage: Eukaryota > Viridiplantae > Streptophyta > Magnoliopsida > Asterales > Asteraceae > Tanacetum > Tanacetum coccineum. Next base: position 9,764 of record BQNB010154102.1, on the reverse strand, counting down.
GCAAAAGTGAGTTTCATAGCCCCTTTTTCTTCTCATGTTATTTTGGGGTGAGAATGATGCTTATTATCGCGTTAAAATGTTGTTAATCTTGTTGTGGTTATGTGTATTGGATCATGGGCACGTTCCGTCCCGTTGCATTATGATATGATATGTTTGGTATTGTGGATCCCAATTTTTAAAATGAGGCTTGGCGGTGATAAGACTGCGTGAGCTAATATGAGGACATGTAGCGCACACATGAATTTGGTATGATTGTGGATTGTGGGCACGTTTCGTCCCATTGTGGTTAATTGGTGTCATGAATTATTTTGGTAATTGCAGCAGGTAATTGAAAGTTTATTTTGGGATATTGTTGTATGTCGTAAACCTATGAATCTCGTTCAACTTTATGTTGACGTTTTAAGCATCATTTTCAAGTGAGCTTAATGGTGCTAAGATAGAGCGAAGTGGCTAGAAGAGACCGTAGGATGCTTGGAGTTTCTTTATGCTTTCTGTTTGAATAAATGCGTTTGCATGAATTGTTTGGATTATGTTTTGCATGTCATTTATTGACGAGACATCTTTCTCATTAATAAAGACACCATTAGGTTTTGGGTATTGTTATGACACTTTGTGTCTTTGCTTTACTTTAGTTTTCATTTTAGTATTCTCTATATAGACACCATGTGTTGTGATGATATCCATTCTTGTTTACGCCTCGCGTTTCCGCCTTGGCGGGGTGTGACAGATTGGTATCAGAGCCTTTGGTTATAGAGAAGTAGGTGGTTGAGCCTAGACTATAACCTAGGGGTCCTTCATGTAGATGCATTTAGGGCTTAAGTGTTTAATGCTATAACTGCTATGCTTCCCCTCTATTTTTGCATAGCTTATATATTTTATATTTTGCTAAGTTTTCATTTAGTTATTTTGTCTACCATTATTTGATATAATATGTATTACTTTCTTAGTATTTTAGCTATGTTTTTCCCTCACCCGTAAGAAGTCTCGTTGGGGAACCGTTTTCCCAACTGGACTTAAGCGTTATAAGGAGCCTCTTGTGGAACCGAAGGAGATAGGATAGTTGATCGTTTGTCGGATGCGCGTAATAGGGCTGGACCCGCGGAGTCGGGTGATTCTTGCGGAGGCAAAGTCAAACCCAAGCGAGGCCCAGCATAAGTTTATCCCGTCCTTTACCTCGTCATGTTGTTATTGATTATTTCTTTCGGATATTTCGTATTTTGGAAGTCGTTGCGAGACTTTCGTTCCTTTATGTCGTTTCGATTTCAATTTGATATAAGTAAGTAGTTATTTGATGGAGCATCTTTTATGTGTTAAGTTTGAGTGGTTTAAGATGTGCAATGTGGTATATGTGCTTATATGTGAATTATGATTGATATGGGTAATCTTGGAAGTAAGTACACGTGTGAAAGGAGGCACTTATAATTATGGTGGCCAACATAATTATAAAGGCATCACACACGTAGACTTGTGACCATGATTGCATTTATTTGTGTTTGAATGTAAGGTGGTAGTGTAATATGTTTTTTTATTGATATGTGTATTCATGATAAGGATGATGGTATGGGTAGAGAATTATTCTCTTACCCTAATTGGATGATATGTTAAGTTGAGTTGTATAGATAGTAAGTTTCCCTTCTATCTAGTATTTGCAGATACCTAGTATTGCTATTATAGAGGTTGTTTGTTTGCTCGGTTGTTTGTTCGGATTTCCTAAGTCCAAGCTTAACATCCCTTTATCGTACTTTGTTAGTAAGAATACCTGATTTTCCTATTCGACGTCTCGATGTATATTGGTTGTTCGGAATCTGCTTTTTCGGATATAGCCGCGTTTCGTTAGTTCTTTCATTGTATTGATTACTCGTATGAGTATCAAAGGTTTCTTTTAAGCACTAATTGTTCCTAACATATTAGTGCGGATCATTACTCCCTTCTTTGTATATCCTTTGGTTTTCATAACCCGGGGTTAATAAAACACCTTAGATATCCATCATATGATTGTTACATGTGTATTAAGCTTTTGGCTTAGTAGCGCGTAACACGAGTTATTTTGTTATTAGATTTGTGCTAGTTGTTTGTGAAGCTTTTTATTAGAATCTTTTGGAAAGCTAAGCAAAGGTGAGTTTCATAGCCCCCTTTTTTTCTCATGTTATTTTGGGGTGAGAATGATGCTTGTTGTTGTGTTAAAATGTTTTTAAGCTTGCTGTGGTTATGTGTATTGGATCGTGGGCACGTTCCGTCCCGTTGTGTTATGATATGATATGTTTGGTATTGTGGATCCCAATATGCAAAATGAGGTTTGGCGGTGATAAGACTGCGTGAGCTAATATGAGGCCATGTAGCGCACATATGTAGTTGATATGATTGTGGATCGTGGGCACGTTCCGTCCCGTTGTTGTTAATTGTTGTCATGAATTGTTTTGGTAATTGCAGCAGCTAATTGAAAGTTTATTTTGGATATTGTTGTATGTCGTAAACCTATGATTCTCGCTCAACTTTATGTTGACGTTTTAAGCATCATTTTCAGGTGAGCTTAATGGTGCTAAGATAGAGCGAAGTGGCTAGAAGAGACCGTAGGATGCTTGGAGTTTCTTTATGCTTTCTGTTTGAATAAATACGTTTGCATGAATTGTTTGGATTATGTTTTGCATGTCATTTATTGATGAGACCTCTTTCTCATTAATAAAGACACCATTAGGTTTTGGGTATTGTTATGACACTTTGTGTCTTTGCTTTACTTTAGTTTTCATTTTAGTATTCTCTATATAGACACCATGTGTTGTGATGATATCCATTCTTGTTTACGCCTCGCGTTTCCGCCTTGGCAGGGTGTGACACATACACCACCTTCACCTCACATGGCGTCTTTCCACCCTAAGAATATGTATTGCTACTATCACCCATGTATAGATAACTCTAAGAAACATTATGGATTTAAACCGGGTTTATTAGGACATAGTGGATCCTTAAGCGTTGATTTTTCAAATTTGAAGATGATAGAAGATGATTAGCAATTAGAAACCAAAGAAGTTTCTTTTCATGAAAAAGGACTTAATTTACCGGTTAGGCCAAAAGAATTAGAAAAAGGGCGGGCTTAAAGAAACACACAATTTAGAGCATATAATTCAACAACCACTTTTTCAACATATGGCTCCTTCTCACCATAATGGTGTGTACCGTTAATATCACCCACACTTGACCTTAAGTGTAGGGGAACATTCTCTTTTAAGTGTTAAAAAAGGATACAGTCAGGCTCGTGACTCGAATAAAAACAAGCGCTTATTGGAAGGCAACATAATCTTTTATCTTTATGCATTTTAGGAGTGTCATGTGTTTTAATTCTTTATCATTTATTTTTATATGTTCGAATTATGTGATCATGCTCTGTTTTGTCTTTAACTTCGTGTTGATTGCAATCAAAGGTATTTTACATTAATTATAATGTTAAAGGAAAATATTCGGTTTCTATGAACCATTTCAAACATATAAAATTAGTTTAGATTAATTCGCGTCTTGTGTCATGTTAGAGTCATATGATTGTGTTAATTGTTTTTGTGGTTTATGTAGTAATTTCTCCAAGAAATAACTAATAGGATTTGTGTGCAGAAATTTTTCCAAGAAAGAAAAAAAATTCTTTACAGTCGCGTCTCTAGCTACAGTGAAATTTGATTTTTTTAATTCTTAGAAATTAATTTGTATAATTTCCAGAATTTGTAATTTTCCTAAAACTTACAGAAAACTACAATTACATTAGCACATTCATTCTATCTTTATTACTTTCGTAGTGTCAAAACCCTAGTTAATTACGTTGTATATCATTATCCCGCCGATTTTATGCTAGTTGTAGTCGGTATTATTATTTGATGGGGGAGAAGCCCATAAGTTTTAGGGTTTTATGTTGACGATATCTTGGGATTGACGATTTTAGCCGTGATCCATTTGTTTCTTCTCCTATTATTGAGCAAAACCAGGAGAATATGGTTTCTTTTACTTATTTCTTTTTATCTTTATCATTTTTAGGGTACTTGTACGAACATTGGGGACAATATTCAAACTAAGTTTAAGGGGAAATAAAGCCTTAGAAACTCTTTCTTCATTTGCCTTTGCTTTATCCTTAAAAAGATAAATAATATACTGAAACGTAGCATAGACGATAATTTTGACCCAAATTTAAAATTTTTATGGCACATACCGATGAAAACTTAGTATTATTAGCGTCTCATAGATAGAAGTATATGACTAGCACAAAAACCCTACCATTAAAAAAAATTCCACACTAAAAATGTAAGGTTCGCCCTAGATCTTTAGGAATTCAAGCAGTCATCTTTGGTGCTTAAGATAGTTTTACCTTTAGCTTGCTCGAGTTAAGGAATGAGCAATCATGTACGTCGCGTTCATGGATTTGATCGTGCATATGTGGCTTTGTCACTTTTTCTAGATGATTGGTATCGGTTAAAACTATATGAGAGTGTACCGGTAGTATATTAAATTTTAGAATTTGTTTTAGTAATCCATCCAGAGACTGCTAAGTAAGATCACATTCGTGTGATTATGATTTGCTAAATGATAAGAGGCACTAGGAGAAACCCTGTGTTAAACTTGTATTTGTTATTATGGTCTCCCCGATAATATAACTCTCCCCACACCCTTGCTATGCACTCATTTTTAGTACAAGATACCCATAGTATACCTCTCTGAGCCTATCCTTTTCGCTGATCTCATAATTTTCCAGGAGATTCCGGATTATTAATGAAGAGCATTGTTTACAACCACACTAAATGTTACACCCAAATCGTCTTAGCCTTCCTTGTATGTACTCATTTTTAGTACATTATTGTTATCACATTTGTAAACCCAGTTAATTATTTGCTTGAGTACATGGTTGCTAAGTTAAGTCTTTTATTAGTGTATACAGTTGTGGGATAATTAGAATTCATGGTAGTTTTTATTTTATGAAGAAGTGGGGATGAAAGTCATTTTATTACCCCCATATGTGCTTAATACACTCCATGTATGTTGATCCTTTCAATTCAGGTCATTAGTTAGTTTATGTATTGAGTATCAAAAACTCAAGTGTAGGGGTGCAATTATAAACCTCAAGTCATGTATTATTGTGTTTAGCAAGGCAAAAGTGTACAATATATATATATATATATATATATATATATATATATATATATATATATATATATATATATATATATATAGAGAGAGAGAGAGAGAGAGAGAGAGAGAGTTATGATCAAATAAGAAGAAAACTTAAAATGAGAATGATAAGAAGAAACCACAATCACACATTTAAGATGCACCTACAAAAATGGATGCATCTCCCATTAAAATTCTCTCTCCTATTTAAAATGTGTTGCTAGAAATCCTTCTTATTCTTCTCATTATAGTTTTTCTTCTCACCGGATCCCTACTGTATATATATATATATATATATATATATATAAAGTGAAAAGAAAAAAAATTAAAAATAAAAAATATTAAAAATGTGCGGGCTGTCATCTTGCTTATGTTTATGTGTATGTTGAAGAAAGAGTCAGAAAAGAAAAAGAAAGAGTTTGATGTAGATTTTATATATCTTAGTCCTAGTGTGATTGAGTCTTGGCTTAGCAATGCCTTACGTGTATTCTTGTATTTAATTAACTCACCACCACCCAAATCCACCCAAATATATCTTATCCGTTTCTGGTTCCACTTACACCCAAACATCACAACCCTTTAAAGACCTCTTTGATGGTGATTCCTAGGTGCTTACGCCACAATGGTGAATGTTTGATCCTTTATCAAGCCTATGGTAATTTATATGCTATGACATGTAATGCGTGTTAATTTTTTATTTTCCATATTGTTATAATTCATTATACACCCAAGAGAAAGAGAGAATCGAAACACATATGTGAGGTGCTAGTGTATAGTTTTCGTGCTTTTAATTGCGTGGTCTAATTGGTTGTGTCAAGAATTATCTTTAAAAGGTAAGTTCAATTCCCCTGATATTGCTATTTTTTAGGTAGAAAAGTCCATTTTCTTGAGGATAAGCAAATTCCAAGTGTAGGGGTATTTGATGAGGTGTCATTTTATACACTTTTTCGAGGTCACTTTACCCCCTAAATCATGCAAATATCACTAAAATACGTGCTTATATGTTTCTTTTTGTGTTTTAGCACTTGGATGGCTTTTGGAGGAAATACATGTGACTTGGTCTGATTTTGGAAAGAAACGGATGAGATTACAACTCTACACCAAAGTCGATGAAGAAAAACCATATAGATTATGGAGACGGCGTCAGGATTTATGGCGACGCCGTCAAGATATGCAAGCAATGGCGTCAAGATCTTTGAGACGGCGTTAGAACGCAACCGACTTAACCAAACCCTAGAAGATTCAGTGGAGCAACGACGTCATAGTTATAAAGAAACGTTGTCGCGATTGTTTTTCTATATATACAAACTCAGTTTTAGGGTTTTAAAGTGTGGAACTTGTGGGATACAATTGTCATACTTAGGGTACGAGTTTCACCAGGTATTAGGTTGATTTTAGGGTTTAAAAACCCTCTTCTAGCCTTTAACTCCATGTTTTAATCAAGTGAAGTCCATTATCCTTTAATATTTTAATATGTCTATGTGTTGTCGGATTAGTTATCGTTCTTTGCTTCCTTTTAACATGCAAGGCCAGATCTTATAGTGTTTTCTTATGATTGCATGAAAGTTAGTTTGTGAATCCTTTAATATTGCTTCTTGTTGAGGAGTGTGCTCGTTAGGCTCTAAAAAACTAGCTTCTTAATTGCTTGCGAAGACGTCTAGGGAAACGTGATTGTGTAGAAAGGATACCATCGATAACAATCTTCATACTACCTTACCCATATGTGGTTGATCACCTTTTAAGTATTTTAATGCATGTAATTTACTTCTAGGGGCCTTGTAATAGTCTTCCTACTACCTTACTTGTGTGTTGCCTTAACAGAATATTACATACATGGCGGGTTTGTGTAATTCCTTTATGAATTAGGAAATACTTACACACTACATCACAAGGGTGACAAAGCAATAGGATTACGAGGATCAAACTAAGGAGTAATCCATGATTAAGAAAATACGTTTGTTTAATCTATACAAGTTTCCATAGTAGTTTATATTTAATTTAGTTTTATTTAGTTTAATTAGCCTAAAACCAAACCCCCTTCAAAACCGAGATTTCACCTGCTTTCATAAAATATAAAAACATAAAAATAATCTTCTTTCAACCCTTAGACCTTGGTTACATTTAGTTTGAACATTCCCAACCTATTCCCCTAGAGAACGACAACAACCCCTTGAGTCTTGCCTATACTACACTACAACGGTTAGGTACACTGCTTAAGGAGTTGTAAAACTTCTTGTGAGTTTACAACAACCGCACATCAAAATGCGTAGCTAATATATGAACAACAGGTTCTCTATAATGTATTTCAAATTCGAAAATTCTCCAACAGGCTTTATGTGGACTTATATATCTTGCATCCAGAAAGTTTTTTATCTCGTGGACGAGACAATAGGTTCTCTATAATGTATTTCATATTGGTTGCCGGTGTACCAACCCCTGTACCAAGACACTTAGGAACTAACTTTCTTTTAGTTTTCATTTGGAGAAATCAAATGTACATATAGCTATACTTATAGATAGGTCAAAAAGCAAAAGCAAATTCTAAAGGTACTAAGACATATGGCAATTAGCAAACCAAAAGCAAAAACTAAAGGCAACAACATGAATAGCAATAAGCACACAGGCAAACCCACATACAAAGAGCATTAGTACACGATAATAAATACACAACATAAGCAACATGCAAAAAAAGAAAAGGCAACGTGATGAAACAACAAACCACATTAAAATAAGCATACCAGACGCAACAGCGGCGAACACCCCTAACTGTATACACAGTAACAAAGGACGTTAAAGGTTGTTAGGTAGCAATGTTTGATCATATGACTTAATAGAAACGCAAAGAGTCAAAAGGAACAAAAAGGGAACAAATAAATAAATAAATGACATTGGGCCTTACTAACGGACCAACTAAATGAACTAAAGATGGCTTGGTAGAAAAGATGGTAAAAATGGGCCTAATTTGTCATCTTATTTAACGATAATTAGTAAATGGGCCTGTTTGGCATTTACATTTTTGAAACTTTTTTTGGAGCTGTAAGCTTTTTATTTTAAAAATTAGCTACTTATAATTAAAAAGATTTGTTTGGTTGCACTAGATACAAGCTTTTAAGTTAAACTAATACCTCCAAATAGAGATGAGATCTTTAAACATCTCATATTTAGCATAGATCAAAAGACTCCATCTCCACCATCCATCTAATTTTGATCCAATGGGCTATGATTAAATAAACACTTTCAACATCAAGGGCAATTTTGGAAACTATATATTAACTTAAATTACACATTACCTAATTTTTATCTAAAAAAAACACACACTTTGACCTACCACAAACCCAACACCGTCGGCGATCAAAAACTTACTTTCTACAACCACTCACCACCACCCACCGGCGACTAAAAACCAAGGCCAACCATCCACCGGCGACTAAAAACCACGGCCAACCACCCACCGCCGATGAAACACTAAATGCAATAACCTTCACGATCGGTTAAAAAATGATTAACCCTAACAATTCTCCACAAATCACTGCAATAAACCCTAACAATAGATGATAATCAGTTAAACGAAGCTGATATGGTTGTTGATGAAGAAAATCTCGTAATTGCTCCAGGTAAATCATATGTGATTTTGCTTTATATGTTATTGTGAGTAGTTTATAAATTTTTATATGCTTTTTTTATATTAAAAATCATATGTGATTCTGCTTTTGCATATACTTTGTTTTATATGCTCTGAATATATGCTCTGCTTTTGCATATAGTTTTTTTATATTAAAACATGACTTTGAATAAAAATCAAATGATTCTGTTTTGTATTGGGTTTGCATATCCTTTGTGTTGTATTAATGAATTATTCTAAACAAAAATTACATGTGATTTTTTAACAGCTACTCAAAACACACCAAGGCCAAGTTTATACCTTTATAGTGAAACACCTGAAGGATTAGGAACCAAATGTTGAGAGCACTTACTTACCTCTAGAGGGGAAAGTTTTTAATACGATTGAGGAATGTGTTGAATTTTATACAATTTATGCTGAAATTGGAGGTTTTAAAGTTAAAAAATCAGGACAAAAAACACTAAAAGCGGTTTGGTAAAATCTAAGTACGTCATGTGTAACAGAGATGTAACAACCATGATTTGAGCATGTTAGTCAAACCGTTAGTATTGACTTATGTGCCTGTTGCAATGTATGATTTATGTGATTTTATGTGTTTATGTATGTTTATATATGTTTATGTGAAATGGGTAATCAATCTATTGAGTGTGATCATCTCAATGAGATTGGATTGATGGTGAAATTGATTAAGTTCATTTCGTTCATTTTTTTATGATAAGGAAATGATTATTGAAAATTGAGCGTTTGCGTGTTAATTGTGTAAGTATAAATACGTATATGTATTTTTGTTAGTAATTTAAGATAAGTTTTAACCCTAGAAGTGTAGTTGAGAAAATGTAAAATTTCTATTTTTGGAAAGTTAAGTTGGAAATGAAAAGTTATTTTTAGAAAGGTAGTAAACTGCGTTTATGCAAAAAGGTTTAGTCAAATAAGTAAATATTTTCTACAAAAACTTAAGGTTTTAATTGTAAATATATAATAAATAATAAAAAATAATATA
>BQNB010154101.1:0-15562 GCA_026074375.1 Tanacetum coccineum | reverse complement strand
AAGACATTGCCTGACTTTAAAGAATACGCCGTATCCACATCAGCGGATACGCCGTATAAGATACTTTGGTCAACTATCAGAACAAGCACGATTTCCATCCAATACGCCGTATCTAAAAAACAGAACACGCCGTACTTAGTGGCGGTCAATAAATATGCCAAAATAAAATAATCGTGGAGCCCACACCAAGTTACCCTAATACTCCGTATCGGATCCCTCCAATACGGCGTATCGACCTGTTTTCAGAGCCTACAAATAGAAAACCTAAAACATGGTTTTTAGTATGTAAAGACCACCAAGAACGACCTACAAACAATTTTAGAAGCCAATAAGGTCCTGCAAGTTCCTCAAGTCAATAGGAAAACTCTTGTAATCTTTATACTCCGCTATAAGCGTTCGATTAACATAACGTTTTGTTTATATTAATCGTTCGTCTATGATACTGTGTACTGTTACAATGACTATGGGCTAATACCTATTGATATTAGCCATGTTTATGATAATTTAATGTTTAGTTTGTTTATATTGATTGTTTACTTTTTTGTTGCATGTTGATTTTGTTTATCACTTCATATCTGTTTATATCTCGATTATGTTTTATTTGTCATTCAACTAGATCTAGGATTACGTGCGTAGACTAGAGTCTGGGATAAATATTACATACAACTTATCTATGTGACTTTAGATTAATAGGACTACAAATTTATGCCCTTGTTCTTCCCTTGGTTAAGTGAATAGGTAGACTAAGTAGTGACTTAGGATTACACATAATGTTCTGTTTCCTTGGGTAATTGCTCGGACCGTAAACTATCTGCATATAGATAACAATTGGACATAAGTGGGTAAAGCCTCGATGAGCTAGGTTTCGATATTCACCAATGTTGTCTCCTAGATAGATTATAATCAACAGTGTAAACTTTATGCGAGTTTGGTTAATCGTGACAGGATTAACTAAAAAACAAACCTAGAGTTTATGGAGAAGACCCACCTAAGCTTAGGAATGAAATAACACCAAAGAAGTAATACAATCATTGCACTTACAAACACTTACTAACCTAGAGACTCGATTCTAAAGAAAGTGTTTGAGAAAGAAGACCCTCAACTAATAACACACAAGTATGGATTATGTACTTGTGTACCTCTTTTACGAAGATGTGTTCTTCAATAGAATGATAGAGGAGAATATTAATAACACAATGTAACACCCCCAAAATGGGTCGCAACAGAAATATGTCCGGGAGCGTTACTTCATAATACAACAACATAAGATACAAGTGAACGATCTCTAAATGAGTCATTTGAAAAGCAATCTTGTTGATTTAATAAAAATTAAACTTGTTATAACATTTGTCCTAAAGTTGCATCAAAATGTAAGATTGAAATAATACAATGAGATTTGATAGTTTAAATGTAAGAAGAAATCTATGAATGCAATCTTGTAAAGTTTAGACTCCAATGCACATCAGATAAGCTAAGCATCTAATCCACCTGAGAAATACATGCTTAAAAGTGTCAACATAAAGTTGGTGAGGTCATAGAATTATGTATGTATAAAAGTTGGACTACAAGGTTTTAAAGTATGTATTGCATGATATACAATATTCAAAACAATAGGTATAAACATAGTATCAAATGAGTGTATTTTCTACTGCATCATCACAGTATCATGTAAAATGTTTAGTGTCTAGTGACGTTAATAAAAACAGTGTGGACCATAAGATTTTAAAGTGAATGACATTGTAACACATACAATATCATAAAATGTAATTACGATTCCCTAAGCTCATGACACTGACGCTCGACATGTCAACCCGTAACACCCCAAATCCGACATGATATACGTTAGTTAGTTTAATCCGTTGAACTAGTGAGAGCTACTCACCCGAATTGGGATGTCAATCCTAAATAGATCTATTTATAACACTCGCGCTTACACAATATAATTAATAGTTCATGATGATGGGCAGTGTGGGTTATCGTTACTTACGCACGCTACGTAATTATTGTAAAAATTGGAAAGTATTGTACTTGTGTCCTTTTGTAAAATGAGCAATGTATCCCGCCTCAAGATATGTAAATGAGTATGAAAATGAGTATGTAAACAAGTTTGTAAACGTGTATGTAAACGAGTTATGAAATCAAGTATGTAAACGAGTTTGTAATTGTGCATGTATTCTACCCCAAAATAGTTCAAAACAAGTAAAATAGGGGTCATGAAACAAACCTCAAGTGAATGTATCGATTATAGAAAATCAAATAAGTGAAACGTCACGAGTGATCCAAAATGCAACCTAATTAATTATAGGTCGTATGAGAATAATGTATTTAAATAAATACAACAATATAAATTATAGAGTTATATCACCACCTAATAGTTTTTGTTTAATTTATAAGCGTTGAACAATGTTTAAATTACACTTGATATTTAATGTCCAAGTATATGTACTTTGTAAAATATTAGCTTTGTCTGATAAATAATTATTGTCGATATCGTTTGATTTAATATTTTTATTATTTATAAAGTGTCACAATATATAGTTCATGTGTTTTATAAAATAATATTTATAAGGTTTTAAACCGCGTATAAACTTTATACAAGTAATGCTAAAATATTTTCTAAGGTTCTTATAGCCAAACGAACCAACACTATTCATGTCAGGAAAATAGTGCAGAAAATTATTTATAAAAGTTAACTAGCTTTTATAATTTCTAGTTAAAAATCTATACACTTCTAGTCCCCGCAAACTTGATTTTTTAGTAAAACGTCCTTCCGAACAAGTTTGACCCAAAAGCCCTAAAAAATACCAATTTTCAAGTTCACAGTTTCTCGCTGTTTTTCACAGCTTTATAAAAGCTGTGAAAATAATATATAGTTTTGAAATCTTTGAAAATTCATAACTTTCTCGTTTTAAATCCGTTTTATGCTTTTTTTATACGTAAAAAATCATGTCGAGATAATCTATCAAAATATCATGTTCACAGATTTTATAAAATTTTGTACAGAAACAATTTTTATAAAATAATTTATATAAAAACAGTTTTTATATATTTAATTACCGTAATCTTGTAAAATTCATATCTCATTCGTGATAGCTCCGTTTTTCAAGTTTCTTATATATTCGGAATCGTCTTAAAATGTACTATTTTATCATCAGGTTTATATTTGTCATAAAAATTTGTATCTTTCCAGAATGTGCAAACTGTTCAAATATATGTATTTATAAAAGTGTTTTTATAACTTATTTAGTACAAGGCTTTTAAGTTAACTAATACCACATCATTAGTATACTTTGAGTCCTCTAATTTATCTCCAACTATTTTATGTTCAATATGTCCAAATAAAATGTCCACAACAATTATTTACTTATAAAACTATATAAATAAATCTGTAACAATTAATTCTCAATTAATTATATAAATTATCCAACACTTGTAATATACCAAATAAAATATGTTCTTGCATTCTAACATATTTTAAACATCTTTTCACCATGAATATGTGTGTTCTTGATTATGTGTAAAATTGTTTTATTTTATAAACTTGATAAAATAATGACTAAATGGCGATTTAACAATATGATGAGGTGTCATTTTATACACTTTTTCGGGGTCGTTTAACCCCCTAAATTATGCATTTATGCCCAAAATAGGTACTTAATCATTCCTTTTCAGGTATTCAGCATTTGGAAGGCATTTGGAGGAAATACACGTGACTTGGGCTCATTTGGAGAAGAAACGGACAAGACTACGGACCTACACCAACATCTCTTAAGAATTTTTACTCAGCAGCTAGAGACAGCGTCACAGATTACACGTGACGCCGTCATAACTCATATCAAGACGACGTCACAAGATCTCAAGACGACGTCAGAATGCACGACCCAGCCCATTATCTAGAATATTCTATTCATGACGGCATCACGATTAGAACGCGACGCCATCACAACGATTTTCCTATATACACAAATCCGTTTTTAGGGTTTTAAGTGGATAACTTTAGAGTAAAAGAAAGGGACGAACCCTAGTTCGTTTAGCAGCTGTTAGGGACGATTTTAGGGCCTCAAAACCCTATTGTACTTCCTTCAATTCATGTTTTAATCAAGTAAGACTATCTTAATCATTCAATATGTCTTGTTGTGTGATTCTTATATGTTCTTGCTTTATCTTTAACATGCTTGGCTAAACCTTCTATTGTGTTTATTTATGATTGTATGAAACCTAGGATGTAGATCTTAGTGGTGTTGCTTCTTGTGATGAATATGCATGTTAGGTCTTAGAAAACCAGCTTTTGTCTGAATCGCTGTTGATATGTCTAGGAAAACATGATTGTGTAGAAAGGATACCATCGGGTAACAGTCTTCATACTACCTTGCCCCTTATATGGTTGATCCACTCTTAATATATTTCAAATGCATTTAATATACTCTTAGGGGCCTTGTAATAGTCTTCATACTACCTTACTTGTGCGTTGTCTTAACGGAATATTAAATAGATGGCGGGTTCATGTAATTCGTTCATGACTTAGGAAATAATTACATAGATCATCACAAGTGTGACAAAGCAACAACACTAGGAGAAGCAATCTAGGGAGTAATACATGATTAAATAAACACAATCTTTTATTATATTGTTATCACCAGTAGCTTAGTTTAATATTTAGTTTAATAGCTAAAACCAACCAATCTCTCAAACATACGATTTTACCTGCTTTCCTATAAACATAAAAACACAAAAATAATCTTCTCTCAACCCTTAGAATTATGTTAGAGCGTGATCAAGCCTTCCCAACCTATTCTCTTAGAGAACGATAATAACCCCTGAGTCTTCCCTATACTACACTACAATGATTAGGTACACTGCCTAGGGAGTTGTAAAACTTCTTGTAAAAGTCCTTTACGACAACCGCAACAAGTTTTTGGCGCCGTTACGTGGGGAATAGTTAGGTTTTGATTATAGTTTAGCTTAGTTCTACTTGCTTGAATCCTTTCAAGTAAGATTTAATTCCCGCATATTAGCTTTCTCGTAGTCTATCTTTTCTTTGTGTTATCTATTTTATAACCCATTCTCGTCAACCACCATGGGAGACGAGAATCCTATTCGCTCTCTAGGAGACTACTCCAAACCTAGCCACGAGGGATATAGGAATACCATTGAGCTCCCCGTAGGTAACAACGTGGTACCTTTTTGATCTGACACCATCCGGTTGGTGCAAAATGGATGCTCATTCCACGGACTTTGGTTCGAGGATCCAAACCAATACCTCAAGGATTTCCTTAAACTTATGGACTCACTTGACCTTGACAGTGAAAATAGGGAAAGAACGCGGCAACGTTTATTTTAATTTTCCCTTCGCGATCAAGCTAGCAATTAGCTTGAACGTCTTCCAACAGGATCCATCACCACATGGGAGGATCTTACTACCTGATTCCTTGCTCAATTCTTTCCACCGAGAAGGACCGTAAAACTCCGCAATGATATCCTGATGTTCCAACAACATCATGGAGAATCTCTATCCGAAGCACGGACTCGTTTCAAGGACTTACTACAAAAAGTCCCTCATCATGGCATCGACCTTTGGCTCCAAGTCCAAATTTTTTATGACCATGTCAATCCCGTCACAAGACGAACCATTGACCAATCGACCGGTGGTAACCTTCGTAACTGAAAAGCCAAAGAATCTTGGGCATTATTAGAGGACCTCGCCCTCTATGACAATGAAAGTTGGAACAACCCAAGGGATTTCATTAAGCCAGTCAAGGCAATCACATTGCCTCAAGTTGTCTCGAGTACATCTGACCGCCATCTAATCGAGCTCAAAAATTAGGTCCAACGCTTGATGGAAGCTCATCTTGCTCTGACACAACCTACTCAAGTGAACAAAATCACTACCTCATATGAGATTTGGAGTGGTCCTCACGACACTTAGTATTGCATGAAAGATCCCGAACAAGCCTTTGTTGACTATGTATCCTTACGTACTGATGAAGCGGGAGGTAAGTGGTATACTTTCAAGCCCGAGCAAAACAATCTTGGTGACACCTATAATCCATCATGGAGAAGTCACCCAAACCTTAGGTGGAGACAACCCCAAAATTCTCAAAATAATTTTTCAAACCCATCTAACCGGTTCCAACCCAACGGTTCGATCTCAAACAGTTCCTTCAACAACCGTCCTCAAAACTTTAACAATTAATCAAATCTAGATGGATTGGTATCCGACTTTATGGCATCTCAAGACGCTAGACTGTCCAAGTTTGAAGCCGATTTCAAACAAAAAAAAGGTGAGATAACCAACAAAATCAACATTGTGCTAAAGTCTATCACCGATCAAATAGCGGGCACACTACCTAGCGATACAGTTAAAAACCAAAAACTGAGCACTACCCCAGTTTTTTCTGCTTGTTCTTACCCAACAATCAATCCCCAATGCTCATCTCACCCTTCCAACTCAATCAATGCTATCAAAGCACATTTCAAAGAGGCAACCATTTCCCAAACAAGCCTACGACAACCCAAGATTGAAACCGAACCACAACAACCAGAAGAACCCGAACCAACTCTTAAAGATGACTTCCAGGATTTGCATCTTAACCTACTAGTTCTTGAAGTCCTAGCTCACGCTCCAATCTATAACGCTATATTAGATAAATACGTAGAAAGCTTAAAACTAGGCAAAACGGATCAGCATTTGTCCAAGGAGAAATACCTGCAAAAATGGAAGACCCCGGACTATTCACTCTACCTTATAGACTAGGGGACTCAAAACCTTTCGACACCTTGGTTGATCTAGGATCACGTGTGAACATAATCCTACTTTACCTATTCAAGAAACTTAACATCGTATTATTAGAAGAGACCGACCATATCTTTGGATTAGCTTACGGAACCAAATCCTACCCCGTTGGGATTGTTAAAGACGTAGAAGTCCACATAAGGAAACTAAAACTATTAAATGATTTCTACGTGATCGATATGAAGAAGGACCCCGAGACCCCTTTGCTAGTAGGGAGAGGATTCCTAGCTATTACCAACGCAGTTATAGATTGTAGGATGGCCAAAATAGCGGTAGGGAAAGGAATCACTAAGTCGGTATTCAGAGTAAAATGGGTAGACTTAGGTGAGGAGGAAGCATCTTATTGGACCACACTTGGAGAAAGGGATTCATATAAACCACGACCTCTCTCTGATGGAATATGCACACGAACCCCTTATTATGCTAGGAAAGACTTCTTAGACTGCCATTTACTCAAAGAATGGGAAATTGCTAGAGATGTCGAGCTCAGTCCTTTTAAGGATACGTTAGTGGTTAGGAGGATGGTAGAATTCTTAGGAGCCATACCCATTAACCTTAACAATAATATGTGGGAATCAGAGGACCTAACTAAAAAACTAATTAACTAGGATAAACCACCCAAAAACAGAGATGGAGCATGGCATGCCAAGATTAGACTAATCGACCCAGACGAAGAGGAGTTTACCAAAACTTTACAGTCAATCCCCACCACTAGGAAACTCTCCGAAAGAGAAATTGCAAGGGAAATCATCAACTTGGACTACTTCTACGACACGTGAGAACGTGTGACTTCGAGTCTAGCAACAAGACTCGTAAATAAAGAAAAGCGCTTCTTGGGAGGCAACCCAATATTTACTTTCCCGCACATTAGGAGTGTCATGTGTTTTATTCTTCTCGTTCTATTCTATCATGAACTCTATCTTGTAATCATGCTTTGTATTATTTTTAACTTCGTCTTAATTTCAATCAAAGGTATTTTACAAATGATAAGTGTAGGGGAATCTATTCGGTTTTTGAACCAAGTTCAAGCATGTTAAATAATTTATATAGATTAATTCGCGTCAGTTTCGAGTCATATGAGTAAATGGTCAAATCTCAGGTTTTATGCAGCTATTTGTACAGGAACTAACTTATGGAATCAAGTGCAGAAAGTTTTTCATCAAAAACAAAAAATTTCGTTTTCACATAACATGGAGACGGTGTCACGATTTACAAGTGACGCCGTCACCACGACACCTGTGACGGGGTCAAGATTTCCCTGACGGCGTCAAACGCCCAGGTCCAAAAAACTTAAAGTTTTTAATTTTTTTTGGAAATAAAACTTGCATAACATTTAAAATATGTAATCTTCTGTTATAAACCTACAAAACTAATAAGTTTGACAATTCTCTCATCCTATCTTTACTGCTTTATCAAGTCAAACCCTAAATTTATATTGTATATTTGTATATCGCATATTTTATGCTTGGTGTAGTTGTCTTTGTCTTTGATTACAGGTTATATTTGATGAGAAAAAGCTTGGAAGTTCTTAGAAAGTTTCATTGGATGATTCTTGGATGACAATTTAACCAATTATCGCATGTTTCTTCTCTATTATTGAGCAAACCAGGGGAGTACTAGTTTTTTCTCCTTGTTTTCTTTTCCCTTTAATTCGTTTTTACAGATACTTTCATAGAACATTGGGGACAATATTCAACTTAAGTGTGGGGGGAAATAAGCTTTAGAAACTATTCTTTCATTTGCCATTTGTTTTTTCCTTAAAATGATGGGTAATATATTGAAACATAGCATAAGAGGTGATTTTAACCAAAATTTAATTTTTTTATGACACATACCAACGAAAACCGAGTATTAATAGCTTCTCATGGATAGGAATTTATATGACCAGCACAAAAAACCTCAGAATTCCACCCCAAAAATGTGAGGTTCGCCTTTAGATCTTTAGGAATTCGGGTATCTATTACTGATACCCAAGATAGTTTATACCTTTAGCTTTCTCGATTTAAGGAGTGAGCAATCATATGCGTCTATTCCGTCGTTACAGATGTGTACGTGTGGTCTTTGTCACCTTTTCTGGAGCATTGAGATCGGTATTAAATTATGAGAGTATACCAGTAGTATATTAAATTCTAGAACTTATTTTTGTGATGCATCTCGAGATCGCATAGTAAGTATTAGGATTTGCTTGATAAGAGGCATTAGGATTAACCCATGTTTTAAACCTGTAATTGTTATGATGGTCACACCGATCATATAACTATCTCACACCCTTGCCATGCACTCACCTTTAGTGCAGGATACCCCTAGTACAACCCTCTAAGCCTATCCTTTTTCATGGTTCTCGTAATTTTCTGGTTAAGCCGGACTATTAATGACGAGCATTGTCACCCTTAAACCAATCGTTACACCCAAATCGCCTTAGCCCACCTTGTATGTACTCGCTTTTAGTACATTATTGTTTTAACCCAAGTTAATTATTGAGTACACGGTTGCTAAGTCCTTATCCTTGTAAATACTATTTTGGGACGATTGGGATTCATGGTAGTATTTATTTCGCGGAAGAATAGGGAAGAAAAGTTAAGTCAATACCCCCATACGCTTGTTAGATGATCTCCATGTTATTTTGATCCACCTCAAATCGGGTCATTAGTTGGATTGTAAATATCGAGCATGTAAAAGCTCAAGTGTAGGGGTACGTGTTATACACCCCAAGTTATGATGTATTATGTTATTAAAAAAAACAGAAAAGAAAAAGAAAGAGATTGATGTAGAGTTGTGTAGAGTCTGTATATCTTCGTCCGAGTCTTGGCTTAGCAACCAACCCAGCGTGTATTCGTGTAAATAATTTGCTAACCATTCCACTCCAAATTCACCCAAAGCCACCCAAATGTATCCCATATGTTTCCGTTTCCATTATATGTTATCTTACACCTACACCTCACAACCCATTAAAAGACCTCTTAAATAGTAATGAATAATGCTTGCCCCTAGCGGTGGAGGTTTGATCCTTTACCAAGCCTATGGTAATTTATATGCTATGACAGGTAGTGTTGATTTTCCGTTTCCCCCTTTATGTTATAATTTATTATACACTCGAGAGAAAGAGAGAATCTCAAACACTTATGTGAGATGCTAGTATGTACTTTTCGTGCTTTTAATTACGAGGTCTAGAAGGTTGTGTTGTAAAATACTTTTAAAGAGTAGGTAAAAATGACCCTCATATTGCTATTGTCTAGGTAGAAAAGCCCATTTGTTTGAGGACAAGCAAATCCCAAGTGTATTGGTATTTGATGAGGTGTCATTTTATACACTTTTTTAGGGTCATTTAACCCCCTAAATTGTGTGTTTATGCCCAAAATAGGTACTTAATCGTTCCTTTTCAGGTATTTTACATTTGGAAGGCATTTGGAAGCAATATACGTGACTTTGGCTCATTTGGAGAAGAAGCAGACAAGACTACAGACCTACGCCAACATTGCTCAAGGATTTCTCCTCAAAAGCTAGAGACGGCGTTACATACACGTGACGCTGTTATAACAATTTCTAAGACGGCGTCACAAGATCTCAAGACGGTGTCAGATTATACGACCCATCTCATTATCTAGAATATTCTTGTCTAATCGTGACGTCGTCGCAGCGATTTTCCTATATATACAAACCCGAAATTAGGGTTTTATGTGTGTAACTTTAGAATAAAAAGAGGGTACGAACCCTAGTTCGTTTAACAGCTGTTAAGGACGATTTTAGGGCCTCAAAACCCTATTGTACTTCCTTCAATTCATGTTCTAATCAAGTAAGACTTATTTAATCATTCAATATGTCTTGTTGTGTGATTCTTATCTGTTCTTGCTTTATCTATAACATGTTTGGCTAAACCTTCTATTGTGTTTATTTATGATTGTATGAAACCTAGGATGTAGATCTTAGTGGTGTTGCTTATTGTGATGAATATACATGTTAAGGCTTAGAAAACCAGCTTTTGTTTGTATCGTTGTTGATATGTGTAGGAAAACATGATTGTGTAGAAAGGATACCATCCGGTAACAGTCTTCATACTACCTTTCCCCTTATATGGTTGATCCACTCTTAATATATTTCAAATGCATTTAATATACTCTTAGGGGCCTTGTAATAGTCTTCATACTACCTTACTTGTGCATTGCCTTAACGGAATATTAAATAGACGGCGGGTTTGTGTAATTCGTTCATGACTTAGGAAATAATTACATAGATCATCACAAGTGTGACAAAGCAACAACACTAGGAGAAGCAATCTAGGGAGTAATACATGATTAAATAAATACGATCTTTTATTATATTGTTATCACCAGTAGCTTAGTTTATTATTTAGTTTAATAACTAAAACCAACCACCTCTCTAATATATATTATTTACCTGCTTTCCTATAAACATAAAAACACAAAAAGAATCTTCCCTCAACCCTTAGAATTATGTTAGACCGTGATCAAGCTTTCCCAACCTATTCCCCTAGAGAACGATAACAACCCCCGAGTCTTGCCTATACTACTACTACAACGGTTAGGTACTCTGCCTAGGGAGTTGTAAAACTTTGTGTAGAAGTCTTACGACGACCGCATCAAGTTTTTGGCGCCACTGCGTGAGGACTAGTTAGGTATTGATCATAGTTTAATTTAGTTCTACTTGCTTGAATCCTTTCAAGTAAGATTTAATTTTCGCATATTAGCTGTCTCGTAGTCTATCTGTTCTTTGTGTTATCTGTTTCTTAACCCATTCTCGTTAACCATCATGGGAGACGAGAATCTTATTCGCACTCTAGGAGATTACTCCAAACCTAACCACGAGGGCTACAGGAATACCATCGAGCTCCCCGTAGGGAAAAACATGGTACCTCTTCGATCCGACACCATCCGGTTGGTGCAAAATGGATGCTCATTCCACGGACTTTGGTCCGAGGATCCAAACGAACACCTTAAGGATTTCCTTAAACTTGTGGACTCACTTGACCTTGACGGTGAAAATAGGGAAAGAACGCGCCTATGATTATTTTAATTTTCCCTTCGCAATCAAGCTAGCAATTGGCTTGAACGTCTTCCAACGGGATCCATCACCACATGGGAGGATCTTACTACCCGATTCCTTGCTCAATGATATCCCGATGTTCCAACAACATCATGGAGAATCTCTATCCGAAGTATGGACTCGTTTCAAGGACTTACTACAAAAATTCTCTCATCATGGCATAGACCTTTGGCTCTAAGTCCAAATTTTTAATGACCATATCAATCCCGTCACAAGACGAACCATTGACCAATCGGCCGGTGCTAAGCTTCATGACCTCAACGCTGAAGAATCCTGGGCATTATTAGAGGACCTCGCCCTCTATGACAACAAAAGTTGGAACGACCCAAGGGATTTAGCTAAGCCGGTCAAGGCAATCGCATTGCCTTAAGATGTCCCGAGTACATCCGACTGCCGTCTAATCGAGCTCAAAAATCAAGTCCAACGCTTGATGGAAGCCCATCTTGCTCCGACACAACCTACCCAAGTAAACAAAATCATTACCTCATGTGAGATCTGCAGTGGTCCCCACGACACTCAGTATTGCATGGAAGACCCCGAACAAGCCTTTGTTAAATACGCATCCTCGCGTACCGATGAAGCGAGAGGTAAGTGGTATACTTTCAAGCCCGAGCAAAACAATCTTTGGTGACACCTATAATCCATTATTAAGAAGTCACCCAAACCTTAGGTGGAGACAACCTTAAATTCTTAAAATAATTTTTTAAACCCACCTAACCGGTTCCAACCTAACGGTTCTATCTCAAACCCTTCCTTCAACAACCGTCCTTAAAACTTTAACAATCAATCAAACCTTGTAGGATTGATATCCAATTTTATGGCATCTCAAGACGCTAGACTATCCAAGTTTGAAGCCAATTTCAAACAACAGCAAAGCGAGATGACCAATAAAATAGACACTGTGCTGAAAGCCATCACCGATCAAATAGCGGGCACACTACCTAGCGATACAGTTAAGGACCTGAAACTAAGTACTTATCCAGTTTTGTCTGCCCATTCTTACCCAACTGAAGACCCGCAATGCTCAACTCAAACCCACAGTTCGATCAACGCCATCATAATCCATACCAAGTGATGTGTCGTTATGAGTAGGTATTTTATGTATCAAGTTTTACTATTTATTTTATGCCGACTATACCTAAAAACATCACTTTAACGGGTAGTGTACCCGATCAAGATGTAGCTTCGTTGGTAAGTAGGGTGTCAATCACTAAGAACGAGAGCGTTAACTTCTAATTCTATCAGTATTTTATTTATCTATGTTAGTACTAAATTAATCAAATTTATATTAATCCTAAGTTAAACCTAAACTAATGATAAGGAAGGTTTCAGCCTGAGAGACTGGCACGAGGTTTAGTTATCTAACCCTAAGGTTTTGATGACAAGTAAAGCAATAGACACATACAAGAAGACAAACAAATCATAAAGAAGTGGTCAAGAACTAATGTAAGGAAAACATATCAACCATCAATAATCCGATAAAATGCACGTTTATTTATTAGTGCAATGATTGACTTATCTCGAAGGGCATATCATTCCTAGAATTAGGCGGTATTTCTTCCTAAGACTTAGACACGCTTCATAATTAGACGCATCCACATAAAGCAAGCATTTTTTGATTATAATCTATCTTAGGGATTAAAGAAATGGTTATCTTGTTAAACCCTAGCTCATAGAGACTTTACCCACTTACCGCTTTATGGCGATTTATACACTAGTAGTCCACTTGTTCAACTATCTAATGGAAACATTACGTTATTTATTGAATTATCTAGGTTCACCTTCTAGTCACAATAAACCATTGGCAATATCTAATTAACTAGTTAAGCCCGAAGCGTATCCTAGACACAAATTTAGAAGGAAAATACTTGTGATCATATGATTTTAGATGTATAAATCACTATATGGAGAGCTATCCCAGACTCTAGATTACTTGGTCCGTATCACTAGATCTAGTTGAATGATATAACACCTCGTGTTAAAATCGACTAGTTAAACCCTAATAAGTGAAATTTAACCTAGGACTTCTTAATAACGGGAATAGAGCTTTGTTTTAACTAAAGATTAGTATTCATTTCCGTTACGACTTAGCTATCCATAAGCGAATATGTGCTATTCAGTCACCATAAAGAAGTGTGTACTTCTAATAAGTAAACAAAAACCAAACATTGTATTCTTTCCTTGTCTTCAAATAATACACAAGCAAATTTCCTAAACCATGAAGCCTAATCCAAGAAACAAAATTTTGGTATCCTATAAAAGATAGAAAAGAAGTCGTGTATACCTCTACCCTAATTTCATCAAATCATTAAAGGTTAAAATAAGATAAGATCCTACACAAATCCATCCCTAGTATAACTCTTTTACCCAACAAATAAAGCCCAACGCCTCCTTTTGTGAAACCCCTCAACCTCACGTGATAAATCTAGTTGCCCCCTTTCCTGGTTTTGCTCTCCAAAGCCTTCAATCTCTTCATCCCACAAACAGTACTCAACTTTTATATCATGTACCTTGACCAAGTATAAGCACCATAAATCCTTGCCTTAATTGGGTTAACATTTAAACGTGACTTAAGGAGGAACACTATGCATGCATTACTTTATGAGTATAAAAAGACTTGCATTCTTTTTGCAAACACAAAGAACACAACACAATCCCAATATCATCATACACTCTTTACTTTGGTTTCCCTTGTTCTCTACTTCTGTTTTTGACACACACACATAACCCTCACACCTCTACTTTCTTTATAAACCCTAAAATCTCTAAGAAAACCCTAACTAGGTTCTTGGGTGTTTTGTTTTCCTTGTTGGTCGTCCTCGGTAAGGCAGCAAGTAGGGGTAGTTCATGATCATAGGGGTGCAAACAGTTGGGAAAGATCATTGGTTTGGGGTGTTTGGCTCGTGTATACGTAAGGGGTAAAAGGCAGCGTGCGTTCGTCACTCTCTTTGGGCCAAAACCTTCCACCTTCAGCCAGGGTAATGGGTCTAGCATGTTAACTAATTGTATCTTAGACTCGTTGGTTAAATAAAAAGAAAAATGCATATGTATTGTTAGTATAAAACACAGCCCACACCTACAGGTTTGAGTGCATTATTCGACCTCTAGACGTTGAGCATAAAAGTGAACCTTAATTATTTTCATAAATAGGACATGTAATGGTTATTTTTCCCTTGTAATCTCTAATTTTTGTCAAGAGATGAAGAAGTTAGAGGGTCTCAAAGTAAGGCGTAAAAACGGCCACTTTTCCTACTGTTTTAAACGCAGCCAGCAAGGCATTTTGCTCAAATTATTATGACACACCTAGCTACTGTTTAAACAAACCAATTACTGTTATTTACAGCCTATAGTGCCCTCTTTAATTAGGAATAAAAACCATCCACTTTCGTTTAGAAACGAGCCCGGAATTCGCAAATGAAACTGGTTGTCTTATCACAGGTGTCGACAATTGGTCGAGCACCTGGTGTGCAATGGTCGCAATCTGTTTGCGTGTAAGCCCACCTTTCGACTCACTTTTGACCCAGTTAATGACCCCAACACACTAAACCTATAAAAGGCAAAATGTAGTCTAACTGACCTAGTTTACAATGGTACCTTTGTTTCGTCCTAGCGTTGAGTAACGAAGTCATAAATTGAGACCAAAACACTGACCTCGCAGTCAGCACATGCTGATAATAAAACCCCTTTATTTTTCTAAGTCTGAAAACT
>BQNB010154100.1:0-15562 GCA_026074375.1 Tanacetum coccineum | reverse complement strand
TGGTAATCATTGTTGCATCTAAACCATAGGTCATGAGTTCAAACCTTGCCAATGCTAATATTTTTAGAAAAATTTTGAAATTTAATGCAAAAATAATCATGAATCCGAAAATTAATATAAATCCGAAAATTAAATGCAAAAATAACTATAAATTCGAAAATTATTGTCTTATATGTGTCATGTTATCGTTGTTTGCGCCATGTCATAGTTGAGGTGGCATCCAATCACTAATTCATATTTACACACTCATAGTTTGCCCCATATATAAGTTACTAGCTACGTAACCCGCCCGACGGGCGGGTTCGTTTTAGTAATTTTTTGTATAGAAAAGGGTTGTGTGAGTCTGGGTTATTAACGGTGATTGTGGAGTCCAGTTCGCCATGAACGGATCAAAATGTATGCTTCAATTATACATGGACCGGAACCTGTGACACATTCAATGTATGTTCACAAAACGTATCCAAAGTTTAACAAAAGATCATTGTATTAATGTATTCCAAGTCAGGTAAACGCGAGCAACATCTAAATTAAAACTCATGTAAAAGAGATGGTCAATAGGAATACCAATGAGAATAGCAATATGCTTGGACTAAATACTTTAACCCGTTTACACTTAAATGAAGTACTATAATTTACCTTGTACTTCATTTGGGTCCTTCGATGTCAATGACGTCTCTCATTTTCTCTTGTCTCTCTACCAGTTAAAAAGTATTACTTGCATGTATTAAAGATGAACAACCCTTGGAGAGATAGGCCAATCTCGGAGTCATTTATATTTTGTTTTTTTAAGCAAATCAACGATGTTCTTCTTCAACGATGTAAGGTTTGTTTTTTTAACACCAAATGTCGACTTTATTATATGTTTTTTCATAATTTATGTGTTTATGAAGCTTTTGTGGATCCTATACTTTGGTGTTGTCGTCCTAAATCTCTGACTTTTATATCGGACTTTTCTGCAATCAATTTTGAAGCCTAAACATTGTCAGATATACTCACAATTATGAAAAATTTACTATAGGTTACAACCAAAGTACAAATTATATGATAGTTACTATAAATGTAGCTAAACCTTGCATCACCTATGTATAACATAATAATATAGGTGTATGAAATATTTTTCTGCACGAAGTTATGTTTTTTAAAGAAGATCGATTGTATGATTTAGTCCCTAGAATATTTAGACTGCAAATAAGCATGAATGGATGAATCTTTATTATAACAACTTTGTACCATAAGCTTGGATGTTCTTGTAGGTCCACACAATATACACAAGATCAAAATAAAATCAATATCTAAACGACACGAGATCCATACAAATTGAAAACGTCAAAACTCACATGATCAATCTGTTTCGTGGCAGGGGTGACTCTATCAGATGTTAGATCATCATAATAACTATCACGCATAGTTGATTTCTTTTTGGCAGCACCAGATAATGAAAACCATACTTCTGGCCTTAAAACTGGTGGGATACCTTTTCTAATAAGCTTTTTTAGGGTCATAACATTGACTAATACAGAAAACCTTAAGGATGATGTTAAAGCAACATAATTTGCATAAGTTTGTGAATACCAATTTACGCCTTTGTTAGCTTCCATTGACAATTCCAAGTTTACACATAAAAGAAGTCAATAATTTAGACGTTTCATTTATATCAACCTACCAAAATCCTACTCATCAAAATGGTTTGTGAGGATCATAACGCCGAAAATGGGCTAATGTACTTTAGTCCGCTTTAGCTCTGGATTTCCACCTCATATCTACACTTGTTTTCAAACTCTGAGATCAACCCAAGCCCTTTATCACCCATTAGACCGTAAACAAAACATATCCATAGATGATAGACCTGCAGCAGCAACGAAAAAAGAAAACATGAGATTGTGTTGAGACATACTAAAATATAATTCAATATAGTTAGTGCGATTTACCATTGTTGGTTCTTTTTAAATTCAGTCAAAACAGGATATATATTCTCGAATGCGGTATAAGTTTCATCCCTAACCTGAATATGAAACATAGTTAAGGATTGAACACACAAGTACTAAAAATAATACTTAAAGATATAGAGAGAATTCACAATGGATTCAGTAATCACACCTTAGCTCCGGTGAGAACAATCTTCCCATAAACGAAGATAAGCAAAACTATTTTTGGTTGTTTCATTCGATAAATCAATCCAGGGAACAATTCCGGTTCATACTATATATGAAAATCATTACATGAATAAGAAAATTCATATGCCACTTGATAATGAAAAGGAACCAAACAAATAAATATTTATGCATGATGGACACCGGACGCAACATTAATAGATGAATGCATTATAGTATATGCATTATAGTATGAGCTTACACCTTAGGTTAAAGATTTAACTGTTTTTAAGGTTTGATGGAAAAGATGAATTGTTTAGGTTAGAGATGTATGTTTTTATAGTAAACTTACGTTTAAATTAATGAATAGTCTGTTTTTTTTAACAACAAATAAACACTAAAAATATATAATATATCTTCAATAATTATAGAATAAATTCGGTTTCAACTTAAACATTAAACATTACATAATTAAAGATTCTAATTTGATGGTTTTTTTAAATATACATAATTATAAATGCATTATAGAATAATGTTTACTACACGCGTGACTCCATTAAGTTTATGCCTTATTCTTTTTTTGAACGTTGTTTATGCCTTATTCATGAAAACTATTTAGCATAAAAATCATTGAATAGTTTATGATGAATTTTTGTATAATATTGAATTGAATCTTATCAATTGGGTTTAATAATGATGAATATTAAAATGTATATGAGTTACTCAAATTTTCTATGTTATATGCATATTTTGTTTAGAATATATATCATCATTTTTTGTTGGTACGTATTAATACACAAATTTGTGTTTTTTTGTTACCAATAAATCTTAGCAAATTTTAAATCTACAATTAAGGAATGATATTCTATAAATTATGATAAATAAATAAATTTAGAAGTTATAATATATCTTTAGAAGTTATAAATGTAGTAGGATACCTAAATTAAATGTGATAATATATGAATAATGTTTTGCAAAGTAAAATACAAATTGGCTAATAGATCAGTTGGTAAACCTTGTTGCATCTATACCATAGGTCAAGAGTTCAAACCTTACCATGACACAAAGAATATTTTTAATAAAATTCCGAAAATTATTCTAATTTATTTAAAAAATCCGAAAATCACCGGACGCAACATTAATAGATGAATGCATTATAGTATGAGCTTACACCTTAGGTTAAAGATTGTTCTGTTTTTAGGGTTTGATGGAAAAGATGAATTGTTTAGGTTAGAGAATAGTTAGCCCCATATATATGTTATAGATATATATATATGTTCAAATGGTATACACTTTAAAATGATATTTACTCGGCACCAACTAAGAATTGCCAAGTGTCATTTTCATTAAGAAGAAAATGTAAATTAATTTTAATGTGCTTGAGATAGATACAAACCTGGTACAATGAGGGAAATGTTGTTGCTTCATTCTTGTGGACTCCCACAAATTATTGAAACATGGAACCGAGCAAGTGAAACTCATTTACGACCCAATTAGTTCGCAAAAAAGTTGACATAAATGTGTGTCAACAAGTTTTCGGTTCGGGTGTCAAGCGATTTGGAACTAGTTTTCGGTTCGTGTGTCAAGCGATTTAGATGTAGATCCAATTAATTTTTCGCTTTTGAGTTGTGTGCCAACTAGTTTTCGGTTCGTGTGTCAAGTGATTTGGAACTAGGTTTCGGTTCGTGTGTCAAGCGATATAAAAGTAGATCCAATTAATTTTCCGTTTTGGAGTTCTGTGTCATGCTATACGTTCGGTGTATCTAGGTGATTCGTATCTTGTGCCCAATTTACTTTTCCGGTTTTAAGTCGTGTGTCAACTAATTTTTGGTTTGTGTGTCACAATATTGTGGGCAAATAAGCGTTAAATTAAATATTCTAGACGTATCGCTGACTTGTGAAGATACAAAAAAGCCGCAGAGCCATATTGAGATGATCTTCTAAGATAAGAACACGTTGAAAATTATATGCTAATATTAATTGGTTTAATTGTCTAGATAAGAACACGTTGAAAATTATATACTAAAGTTGATGTTGAAATGCTAAAACCACATAAATTTTACAAAATAAAATCTACAAAATGATGTGTCATATTATTATCTGAGAATATCGAAAATTAGTTGACACACGACTTGAAACCCGAAAAGTAATTGGGCACAAGAAACGAACCGAATAAAGTGTGGTTAACAAAAAGTAATTGGGCACAAGAAACTAACCGAATAAAGTGTGGTTAACAACAAAGTGTATTAGTAAATGTGTATATCGAAAAGTAGCTGCGTTAAAAAATAATAAACGGAAAAAATCAAAGAAATATATAAAATGATAAATAAGGTAAGTTATGTGAAGAAAAATAAAAGTAACGCTGACTGCAATTAGATTTTCCATCTTAATATTGCCATACCTTTACAACTTTATTATAACAAGCAAGATTAACCGCGCGTTGCTGCGGGCGTTAATTTTTCGCGCGTTGTTGTGGGGCATTAATTTTTTTTTTTTTTTTATTTTAAAATGTACATCACAATAACGCTACCCTATATATATAATTTAGTTAAAATGGTGTAGGTGCTTAAAGTTATTAAAGTGAGAAGTAATAGAAGTTAGAAAAATGTCACATTCATTAATTAATTGTGGTCCGTGTACGAGTTGTTGGTTCACCTACGAGTTGTGTTAGAGGTTTTGGTTCGTGTACGAGCAGTTGGTTCGCGATTTTTAATTATATTAGTTTTCTTGTGTATCAGTTGTTTTTCATATTAGTTTAATATTTATTTGTTATACTAGATGTAATACTTGTATGTATGAGTGTATCACTGAACTTGCGAATAAAATATTTATTTCTATTAATTGTCTTTTTTGAAGCAAAACTATGTTATACATATGTATAGCTATTAATACGTTTCGTATCAAGTTTTTTAGCGGTCGTGTAACATCAATTTTTTATGTATAAGATTTAATGTTTTTTAAATTGGTTTATCTACTATTAATTTAAATCGCATGTAAAATTATGTTGTTTTCAATGGTTTTAAAATCCACTTCTCGTTTTATCAACTTTTATAGCTACTACACACAACTAACCCTTCCTCTATATATATATAGGGCTCCGGTTCCGTTGAAATGTTTTATTTGAGAAGATAGAGAAAATCTACGTTATTGAGCGAAATTGATTCTATATTTTGATTCACAAGTAAAATATCATTTAATAGTGATCAAAACTTAAATCTCAAATTTGATTCACAAATCATTTGCTAAAATCAAGTTATGGTAATGATTCCTTAAATTTGTATAGAAGATTCAGTATTTTACTTATATTGCAAAAATGAGAGATTTTTTAACACTAATTCGATTTTTTTACACATTTTCAATTATAATCACGTTAAAATGAGTTTTACGCTTAAAAAATTTGAATCAAAGTTAAAAATCTATCATTTTTTAAAACCTTCTCAATCTTCTGAAAATAAAAACCTTCTCAATCGATCCGGATTCTATATATATATATAATTTAGTTAAAATGGTGTAGGTGCTTAAAGTTGTTAAAGTGAGAAGTAATGTAAATTGGACAAATGTCACATTTATTAATTAGTTGTTGGTCCGTGTACGAGTTGTTGGAGGTTTTGGTTCGTGTACGAGCAGTTGGTTCGAGGTTTTTAATATTACCGGCTCCTTGTGTATCAGTTGTTTATCATGGTTTAACAATTGTTTGTTAACTCGGATGTAACTTATAAGAGTGTATCACTGAATTTGAGAATAAAATATTTATTTTTATTAATAATCTTTTGTGAAGCAAAACTATGTATTAGATGTATCAGCTATAAATAGTTACGCAACATGTTTTTTAGTGGTTGTACATCAATTTTTATGTATAAGATTTAATGGCATGTATCTACTATTAATTAAATCATATGTCATTTAATAGATTCAATGGTTAAAATCACTTTTTATTTTAACAACTTTAAAGTACTACACCACAATAACCCTTCCATATATATATATATATACATGTATATATATAGGGGCGCGCTATATTGAGAACCCATTTTAAGCGCAGAACTTTACAGAACTCCTTTCAACCAATCAAAATTTAGCAAATATTAAGTGTTTTCATTTAATTGAAAGGGTATATTAGTCAATCACATTTTCTATGTCAATACAATTAATGACTAATAAATGTTTTGACTTTAAATGATAAATGTTGACCGTTGACTTTATTTATACAAGCAAATATTTTTTACCTTTTTCCTATTTTTAAATAAAAAAACGTTTTTTAAATCACATACTATATATAGCAATTATTCAACTTTTGCATTAGCTATGAACATTTTTTTTCTCTCTCTGTAACCAGCAAGACCGTCTTTGAGGGTGTGCAGGGTGGGCGACCGCCCAGGGCCTCAAAATTTTCTAAGGGGTATTATAATTTTGTCACCTTAATATATGTTAATTGTTTAGATAACTAATTTGCATTATATCTTATATAAACAATGCCATTTTACATATAAAAATTTTTCTCGAAATGTCGTATTATTTAATTTCGCTCAGGGCCTCAAAAATTTCAGAAATTTTAAGACAACCCTAGCTATCACTAAAAAGAGTTCTTGTGAAGTTGTGATCAGGAGCTTTATAAAATCTTCATCTAGATTGAATATTTATTAATCATGTTTTGTATTGTATGTAAATATTTTATGAAACAAGTATATTTCACACCATATAAAATCTAAAAGAGGTTTTTTCGACTTTAAAAGATTATGGATTGAACTTAAAAAAAAAAGATTATGGATTGAATGTAAGTTGGATGATGTCATTTTCCTAACACCAGTGATGCTTGTTGTACATAGTACAAACGATAGCTTTCCCAATGCTCGACATAGATTTCCACGAAAAACCGATCTAATCTAATGATAAAGATCATGATACTTGCATACTTACCAGCACCACCAGCTCAAATTAAGCATCACCACCAGCTCAAATTAAAAATCTAACATCACCATTAAAACCACCACATTAATCTGAGCATAACCCCACAAATTCGACCTCTACAGGAGCCGCCACGCGCCACCACACGCATCGATGACCATATTTGTTTTTCCGATGACTTTCCGGCGACTAAACGCAGTCTTGGAACAACACCTTCAGCAAGTGGAGTATCCCCTCCATTTTCTA
Source organism: Tanacetum coccineum (assembly GCA_026074375.1). Classification (NCBI taxonomy): domain Eukaryota; kingdom Viridiplantae; phylum Streptophyta; class Magnoliopsida; order Asterales; family Asteraceae; genus Tanacetum; species Tanacetum coccineum. Next base: position 8,321 of record BQNB010154100.1, on the reverse strand, counting down.
AGACTGATCCAGGTAACCCTGCCGCTAGAGCCTCCGTTAGCCGTCGGTCGCCATCGAAACTGCCGCCATGGACCATCACCATTGGCCGGAATTTATTTTTTCTGGCAACAGCTAAGTCCTTCCTGCTTTGCTTATAATAGATCAGCTTGGGATTATATTTATACTCCCTTATTTCTTGTTTTGTAACCTGATTTGGTCTCCCCCTTTTTTCCTTGCTCTGTTTTTCTGTTTTGATTTGTTTGTGTGCCTTTGTTTCTGTTCCCTAGCTCATTTGTGGTGCCTCTTTTTTCTTTTTATTGCCGTTGTGTTTGTTAAATTAGGATATAGTTTGTAGTTTGTGATGGTAACCTAAGGTCATGTCGTTCTGGCTTAGGAGGGGTAGGCGGGTTTAGGGGGTCAAGGGGTTATGGTAGGGTAGCGGGCACTCATAGGATTAGAGTAGGTAGTTGGAACGTAGGGTCTTTGACCGAAAAGCTCTTCGAGCTATGTGATGTTTTGGGTAGACATAAGGTTGACATAGCGTGCTTCCAGGAGACTAAATGGAAGGGGTCTAGGACGAGAGAGGGAAACGGTTACAGGCTTTGGTACTCAGGCTCTTTGACTGTGAGAAACGAAGTAGGAGTCATTTTAGCTGCCGCACTTAAGGATAAAGTAGTACAAGTGACAAGGAGGAGCAATAGGATCATGGCGATTTCTACGGTTATAGATGGAGAGATCGTAAACGTGGTTAGCGCTTACGCCCCATAGGTTAGGCTTAGTGATGAGGTAAAGAAGAGCTTTTGGGAAGCTCTCAACGAGCTTGTGAGGGAGTGCCCACCTGACCAACGACTGATTATAGGGGGTGATTTAAACGGCCACATCGGTGCGGCGATGGATGAATACGCAAGGGTACATGAAGGCTTTGGCTATGGAGCTAGGAATGAGGAAGGACGCACGATTCTAGAGTTTGCTACCGCACACGACTTAGTAGTAGCGAACTCTTTCTTCAAGAAGAGCGACGCCCACTTAATTACCTTCCAGAGTGGGGGTCACAACACCCAAATTGACTACTTGTTGGTCCGCTGAGGTGACCTTAGAGCATGCAAGGACTGCAAGGCCTTCCCTAGTGAGGCATGCTCATCGCAACACAGATTGGTTACTTTGGATGTTCTGTTTGAGAGACAAAGACAAAGGAGGGCGGAGACAAGGAGGACAAGGATCATGTGGAAGAACTTGAACAGAGAGGCGGTTGAGACTTTTAGAGCGACGGTCTCTCAGAAACTTTCTACTTTGGGGGAAGACATGTCAGCGAGTGACGCAGACCAAATGTGGAACACCTTGGCCCGTTGCATTAAAGACGCGGCAAAGGACTCATTAGGTGTGTCTAGGGAGTCTTCGAAGACTCATTCAACACACAGGGAGTCATGGTGGTTTGGTGAGGAAGTTCAAACCAAAATTGCGGCGAAACAGGCTAGGTTCAGAGAGCTCTTTTTGTGCCGCGAGGGCAATCAAGAGGACACAGCTATGGCAAAGGAGAGATATAAAGCAGCTAAAAGAGAAGCGAAAATAGCAGTGGCCCCGGCGAAAGACAAAGCATATGAAGACTTGTATAAGAAACTGGACTCCAAAGAGGGAGCTAATGATATATACAGGATTGCTAAAGCCCGAGAGAGAAGAAGAAGGGATTTAGGAAACATAAGGTACATTAAAGATGAAGAAGGGCGAACCATTGTGATAGAAGAAGATATTAGGAAAATACGGGGAGAGTATTTCTCATCTCTTTTCAACGAGAGTAGACCCGAAAGAAGCGTGGTAGTAGAGAACTCTAGCCAACCCCTGCAGTTGGAATGCTACTACTCCAGAATCAACCAAGGGGAAGTGAGGGTTGCATTACAAAAGATGGGGAGAAACAAAGCCGTAGGACCGGACCAAATCCTCATAGAAGCTTGAAGGTGCCTTGGAGATGAGGGGATTAAGTGGCTGACTTGCCTTTTTAACAAGATTTTCTCAAGCGCAAAGATGCCTGATGAATGGAGACTTAGTGAAGTCATCCCCATTTACAAGAACAAGGGCGACGCGCAGGTATGTAGCAACTATAGGGGTATTAAGCTTCTTGGCCACACCATGAAACTTTGGGAGAGAGTAATCGAGAGAAGGCTGAGAAGGGAGACTAGCGTGTCAGAGAACCAATTCGGTTTTATGCCAGGAAGGTCCACAATAGAGGCAATTCACCTTCTCCGAAACCTTATGGAGAAGTATAGGGAAAGACAAAGAGACTTGCACATGGCTTTTCTAGATCTGGAAAAGGCATATGACAGTGTTCCACGGGAGTTGATTTGGAGAACCCTTATTGATAAAGGAACCCCAAGGAGATACGTAAGAGTCATAAGGGATATGTACGACGGGGCGAAGACCCGCGTAAGGAGCTCTGTGGGGAACACTGAGTTTTTCCCTGTGGAAGTTGGTCTTCATCAAGGATCTGCCATTAGCCCATACCTCTTCGCCTTAATACTGGATGAGCTTTCACGGGGGATTCAAGAGAACATCCCTTGGAGCATGGTTTTCGCAGACGATATTGTGTTGGCTGCAAAATCGGCAGACGATTTAAACTTAAGATTAGAGAGTTGGAGGAAGGCGCTAGAAGACAATGGCTTACGGATAAGCAAAGAGAAGACAAAATACCTAAGATGTGACTTCGATAGGTACGAGGCTGTCCACGGCGAAGAAGGGATTATTCGTATTAGGGACAAGATCCTTCAACCAAAGGAGTCATTTAGATACTTGGGATCGGTGAAACATAGATCGGGGAGGATTGATGATGACGTAACTCACCGTATTAGAACAGGTTGGACGAGATGGAGGACATCATCAGGAATTTTATGTGATAAGAGAGTCCCCTTAAAGTTAAAGGGAAAATTTTATAGGGTAGCTATCAGACCAGCTATGCTGTATGGGTCAAAGTGTTGGCCGAGCACGAAAGCCCAAGTAAACAGGGTGGAAGTGGCAGAATTGAGAATGCTGAGGTGGACGTGTGGTAAAACCATGTTAGACATGATACCGAACGGAGTTTTTAGAGCAGAACTTGAGGTCGAATGCATTATCCTATGATGTGGGAGGAAGGTGAGTTGTTTGGTACTGTAAAGTGGGTGAAAACTTTATAGCGCCCAGTTTGGTGCAGTTGATAAGCCTCTTTGGTTGACGGCTGAGAAGAAAGGGGTGGACCAAAATTAGGATGGGAGGATTGGACTTATGAGGTACATGAAATTGCTTTCTTGTCCGAGGACTTGACCTCAGTAGTGATGCGAGTTTGGAGAGTTTAGTATTTAGTATAGTGGGGTAGAAGTTTTAGCAACGAGTTGGTTAGCGGTGCTTTTGCTTTGTGGGGGGGGGTGGGGTAGTTTTTGAGTTTAGATGGTTTAGGCGCACACGGTATGTAGCCTCCCCCGTGCGGTTGTTTTTTTAGCTTGTCGTGTGCCCGTTTGTTTTGCCTCATTATGTCTAGGCTAAATCATTTTAGGGTGTATGTGTATGAATGTAAATCAATCGAATAAAAATCCCTCAAATAATGTGTGTATGTTTGGTATTTTCAGTTTGGCGTAGAAATTTGACCCATGCAGGGTACCGACCGTGCATGCAGGGTACAACAACAACATACCCAATCCTGTCATTGTTAGTTTGTCGTTGCGTGTATGCGTGTTTAGTTTGCTGGTTCGCATTTCTTGACCTTGCCTTTTTGTGTGTGTGCTGTTTTTGGCTTTTCTTTTACTTATTTGATTCATGTGTTTACCTTTTGTCTATGCGATTTGCTTCTATGGTTGTTCGTATATGTCGGTCCTTTTATCCTCTTTTCGTGCTTCTCGCTCATACTTTCTTCTTCACTAGCACACTCTCACGTGCCGAAGATCTCCCTGGAAGCAGTCTCTCTACTTTCGGGTTTATCCGAGAGTAGGGGTAGGATTTGTCTACATTCTACCTTCCCCATACCCTGCTTCGACGGGATTGGGTATGCTGTTGTTGTTGTTGTATATAACTGAAATTTATTTCATACGTAACAACCATGGCTTGAACATATATATATATATATATATATATATATATATATATATATATATATATATATATATATATATATATATATATATATATGACTCGTGACCTTAATGACTAAAGTACATTTTAACTTTTAAGCATTTTAAGTTGCATTTAGCTAGAAATAATTTATTACTTTATTTACTTATATTATTAAAAGGATAAGGGTTGAACTCTTTGTTAAAGAGCATAGGGTGAACCATACTTTGTTTATTAAGAGACAATAAATATAGTTTTGAAAAGAGAAAAAAAATTACATGTACGTCAAGGGCACTATTAATTTTTTATGCATATTAGATGAATTAGGCTTAAGCCCGACTTGTGGGTTGGGTCTATTAGGTTTAAGTTTATGCATTTGTACTATATAAATAGTGATCAATAATAAAGTTATACCGACGGGGTTTATTCATTGTCTAACATGGTATCAGAGCCGGTCTGATCCTCAGACCTATGTGACTACGTTGAGCCGCCTCCCTTAAACCACCCGTCAACCCTAGCCATTACGTAAATGTCGGCTTACAAATACGCAGAAGGAGGAAGTAACGTGGCAGCAATGGAATACAATCCATTGATAATGATGATGTCTTTTGCTTGCTCGTGAGATGTGGTCATCGTTATGCTAGGCTCATCCTCCTAAGCAGATGATAGATTCCTATTTTAATTAATGCAGTCACTTTATTAGTTTGTCTTTTATTAAAAAAAGTTATAGTTGTGTTGGTGATTTGTGCTAAGGTCACAAATCCACAAAATCGTGATTTGTGTTGGTGATTTGTGCTAAGGTCACAAATCCACATAACCGTGATTTGTGTTGGTGATTTGTTCTAAGGTCACAAATCCACACAACCGTGATTTGTGTTGGTGATTTGTGCTAAGGTCACAAATCCACACAATCTTATATTATTGTTCGTGCTTCGGTCACGAGCCGGTTCATTTTGTTTATTACGTCAATGTTTTGTTTTTGTTTTTCTTTATTTTCTCTTTTTCTAGTTTACTACTCCAGTCCGAGCTTTTGCGATTTTGCCGCTCGCACTGCGAGGGAGTATTAGATGGATTAGGCCCTAAGCCCGACTTGTGGGTTGGGTCTATTAGGTTTAAGGTTATGCATTTGTACTATATAAATAGTGATCAATAATAAAGTTATACCCACAGGGTTTATTCATTGTCTAACAATGCACTCTTTTCGTGTCGTAAAATAATGGTTCGTTTTGAGTTTTCATATATTTCTTTATCTGGATTTTAAATATTTTTGTTTGTTTTATATAATATTTGATGAAAATTGTACTAATGAAAATATAATTAAAACCCAATTTATTTATATATTTTGCATCCACTATTATATATATAAAAATCCATAATTAAAGTTTAAAAAAATTAAAAAATCCAAACATAACATTTATTTTAAAACGAAAGGATGGCAAAATTAATTATTTTGTGAACCAACAAGAAGAGTTCAATTTTGAAACCAAGCTTTTCAATTGGTTAATAAAAGTAAAAATTTGCTTTAATTTGACCAAACTATTCTAAATTTCATCTAACAAAATAAATATGTATAAAAACTAACAAAATAAATATGTATAAAAACACATGTATTGATGTTGTAAAAATTAAAAAAAAAGTAATTAATAAAACTTTGATTGAATTTTTTTTAATAAAGTACATAAACACAAGTAAACTTATTAGTTTTTATATTTTTAATAACTTTATATATTTAATAAATGCCCTTTATACTTTAATCTTTTTTTTATAAAAAAACAATATAAATGTCATTGTTATTAATATATATAATTATTAGTTATTATTTTTATTATTATATATTAATTTATATATCCACAAAATTATAAATACAGAAATAAAAGAACTAATTACTGTAATATGTAAATGAAAACACGAGAGTGTACATATATGAACGACTCATTTATTCCTCTTTATGAGATTTAGTTAGGATATCTGGATTTTATTTTTGAAGGCATTTGCATATATATTCCTCTAAAGATGCAAAATTGCATTTTAATATCTAAAACATGCATAAATACTATTGTATCATGTGCATTAAAAAATGATAAAAATAATATACGTGCAGTGATTCACCCTTAAAGGAATATATATGCAATCCCCTCCTCCCCCTGCCCCCAACCTCTTTTTTTAATATCCACGTTCAATAACAACTCATTTATTCTTCTTTAAGAATTTAACCCGTGCGCACACGAGTTTAAAATTTTAAAATATGGCTAAAATTATTATTAACAGTAATATAAATAAAAAAATAAAGACATTGCCCCACGGGTTACGAGACTGTACATATAGCAACGACTCATGTAATGTTTTTTAAAGTTTAAATAAACATATTCGGAAAAACATATTTTCAAAGGTCATTACGGACTATTACACACACATAATGTCTGATTATGATACTAATAGCTAAATTCAACGAACACTAACCTCAACACCATGTCATTCAAACAATGTCAAATCCTTCGTACAAGAATAACTATAATGAAAATTGTATCTAAATACATACGCGTACACGAGGACTATAACTATATTTCGTATAAAATATTTTGCATAAGTTTATAAAAGATTTTGTCTTACGACCCCGTGAATGCACGGGTTTAAAACCTAGTTATATAAGAACGATTTAAATGAAAACAATTTTATATCACCCAGTGTAAAAACTTTTTGAAAAAAGTCTCTTTTTGCTCTCGAATTCTTTATTGACCAAATTTTAATCAGTACTTAGGGGGTGTTTGTTTCGGCGTATATAGCCGGCTTATGGCTTATTTGCGTTTGGGCTTATGTTTCATAAGATCTCTTTTTGTGGCTCATTATTACATAAACAATTTATATAAGCTGAGAAGTTTGAAAATAAGCCACAAAAAGTAAGCTTATGAAACATAAGCCAATAACCAAATAAGCCGTAATCCGGCTATATAAGCCGAAACAAACAGCCCTTTAATGATAAAAAGAAAAGTTTTGTTCAAGATGTCCTGAAAAAAATTGGCAAAACCATTTTGAAAATCCTATAGGTCCATTACTGCTTTGGTTAGTTGAGACAATATATTATATGTTGTTGATTTTATCAGATGAAGTCGCATCTCCAGTTAGCGATGGAACAAACAAAGAAATTGCAAAACTTGGCTAGTTCCTCCAAGGTACCATCATAAACATGGCACAAGTATGGGCGTTGCCCAAACGGAACAATCCCAATTCGTAGACCATCAACAAACTATCCGGCTAAACTAATGCGTCGCAGGAATGATATCACAAACGCAAATCACTCAGTAAGTTACCACCTCAATCTTCTTGATCAACCTCATACACATGGTATATTATTACGTATTCATTTTTTACTAACATGCATGTACCTATAGTTTACAGTGGTGCTAACGGAAGGATTCAGTTACTCAGGAGCTAAAGCCAACATCAAAGTATTCAGACCCTTTGTTGAGTCGAATGATGACTACATTAGCTCTCAAGTTATGATTAGGAATGGTCCTTTACGATCGTTTGAGACAATAGAAGCATAATGGGCAGTAAGTATTAGTACTTCATTACATTTATCGCCTTTTTTAGTTAATGTCATAGTGTTTTATAGACTGAAATAACTGATGTTATCAGGTAAACCCGCGTGCTTACAATAATAATAAAACTCATTTCTTCGCATACTGGACAGTAAGTTCTAACACAATATGAGATATCTATCAAGGTTATATATTGTACCGCTGATAAGTTTGTGTATGGACATGTTATACACAGGTTGATGGTATGCAAAATACAAGATGCTTTGATCTCAATTGTCCTGGATTCGTTCAAACATCCGTTGATGTCCTTCTTGGCACATATATTACTAACTCTTATGGATCTGATATTACCATACAAATTTCTAAGGTCAGTAATAATTTTGATATATTTGGTTTATCTATCTTTGGTAACATTTCCTTAATATGTAGGATCCATACAAACATAACTGGTTGTTAAAGTTCAACGATGCGGAAATAGGATACTGGCCTGCAGAGATTCTCCCAAGGCTAAGATACCAAGGAACGTTGGTCCAATGGGGAGGTGAAATCTGCAGCCTAAAATTTGGAATCCATCCAGGGCACACATCAACCTGATGAAGCAGTGTATAATAAATGTACAACTGTTTAATGCACAGCTTGGAGTGTGCCAATCAATAATGAGAGTGTGCAAAATCATCCCTATATATATATATATATATACATACATATATATATATATATATATATATATATATA
>BQNB010154099.1:0-15562 GCA_026074375.1 Tanacetum coccineum | reverse complement strand
TTTTACCCGATTTTCCTTTAAAGTCCTTATTGTTTAACATTTAATTAATTATATCTCAATATATTTAATTAACTATTACCAACGAATTACGTGTGCATCTCCATAGGCTCAAACCAAGACCGGACATATATTATTTATATGTACATTCCTTCAGGATTATATGATTCAAGGGCAATGTTGGTTACGTACACTGCACTTAACTTTTGGAGATGTAAAAAATCATCTCCTTATGTTTATACTTGATTCATCTAAATAGAAGATTTTTTGATACAGGATTTTCTTGTCCCTTGATTCAATGTCACTTAAACCAGATCCACTGAAGCAAAAGGTGCTTGCTGACTACATGCGATTCTGTATGATGGGAAGAGAATATGTACAAAAAATTATGATCTTTAAACTTGAATGGCACATGGCATAGGTAATAGAAGTTAACTTATGAGTTTACTCTATGAGGCCCGGGATATCGATCCGTAACGAAGGTGAGCAGCTAGACCAGAGAACCAGCCCAGAACGATGTATACTGATCCGGTTCCCCATTTACTTAAAAACCGGGTTTCAGTCCAAGACCAAAAAAACCGGAATTTGAAACAATTTTTGAAAGTCAAATAGGTGTTCCTTTTGAGGTTAATTGTCATATCAGTGGTTATCCATATGGGGTTTCTATGGACCATTGCTGAGGCTAATTGTCACACTTTGACTTTATGATTGGCACATGTATATTTTTAAATCTTTATGGTTGATTCTTGACCTGTTTATATACGACTTGTGGTCCTTCAAGCCCTAGTGCGGACTTCCTCAAAAACTAAGATTTATAGGCCTTTGTGTCCCAAGATTGAAAGTAGTATGGTTGACCTTCAAAAGTCAAATGGCGAATTACAGCGATTCGTAAATACAAAAAACAATCAGAACTTAAACTTCATGGTTTATTCAACTCCAATAACATGTTATCAGCTTAAATTTATGGCCTTGGTATGCATTTTAAGACTAATCCGGTTTGCCGGTCTAGGCTTTGTCCGGTCGGTGCAGACCGGAACCAACCCATAAACGGACCAACTAGAGCCAGTAGGGTCTTGTACCTGTTTGCAGGCCAGGTCCATCAATATATCATTACTTCATCATTAAACATTCTGCAAACTATTAATCATTCCTTAAAACGTAAAATAAAGAAAGAAAAATGCTAGCATTATCCCCTCTGTTTCCCACAACCTATGGATGGCCCTTGAAGGATTTCATAACCGAAAACAGTCACCAAGATTGCAATGATATATCTATAGAAGTTGAAACAAATTCATATAATTCTCTTGATTTTCCTATATATGATCAAATTAAGCAAAAAACTGTACCCGGAAATTCCATTTTTTCAGGAGGAGACATAAATAGCAATATCGGTGATCCTGTTATTCCTATGAAGGTCACCAAAAAGCTCAATCATAATGCAAGTGAAAGAGATCGCCGCAAGAGGGTTAATGACTTGTATGCATATCTTCGTTCACTGCTGCCCATGTCAAGTGATCTAAAGGTACTTGAAACCTCTTGGGTGTTTATGTTATTAATGTTTCATACGCGCTCAATATTTTTGGTTTCATATACACACACATCTAGTCACTGGCGGAACCAGGAAGTTAGAGGACGGGGGGCAATTTTTTTTTTGGACAAAAGTCATTGTGCACACTAAGATGAAGACAGAGATACAAGGGTTTTACATTGTTTGTCTTCAATATGAGGGGCAATTTGATCTTGTGATGGGGTGCACTTTAATAAAATGGTCCATAAAAAACAAAATTTACACTAAAAACCAATTTTATTTGTCGAATCATGGGGGGCGCCGCCCCCTACACTCAACATATACATCCGCCCCTGCATCTAGTCCATTGCTTGCAAGCATTTTGCTATAATTAAAACAAACTCATGCATATTCTTTTCCCGTGCAGGAAAAGGTGAGTATGAACTGTGTCGCATGCACTAAAATACATACTAGAGCTACAAAAGAAAGTAGAGACACTAATACGTAAATAGAAAAAGCTATTGAAGTATTCATCATCAAACAATATTACAGGGAAAGATCACTGTATCAGCAAGAATCAAAGTGCTATTGAAGCAATAATGCAAACATAATTACCACTAGTTTCTATTGTGAATGTGTTAAATAATAAAGAAGTTGTGATCGAGCTGATTTCCATAAGCAATATGAACAAGAACATGGAGACAGGCTTCTTATCTAAGACTTTGGAATACTTAGAGAAGGAAAAATGATTGTTTTTGCTTATGCAGACTACCCAAAGGTGTTTTGGAGACGACTAGCAGGGTACCCGCGCGTTGCGGCGGCGGGTACCTTGTGATTAACCAGAGAAAAAGAAAAGGAAAATGATCCCCATCAGGCACGGTTCACCATTTTCGTAGGTTCTAATTGGTTCTCTTCGGTTCGTTTTCAGAGGACTTTTATTTGCTAGCCGAACCGGTGACCACTCATGTTCCCGGTCGAACCTGTTGGTTCGGTCTGGCTTTCAAAACTATACTCGCCGAGTACCCGCGCAATGCCGCGGCGGGTACTCGTGTGATTATATTTTTCGGCAATAGCAATGTCTTTTTGATGAATTGCATTTATAAAAGGAAAAAAAATGTTCAACAAAGGTTATTATTGGAAATTAGCTTGTTTTTTGATGAATTTAGTAACATTATAAAAAGCTTTTATAGCAGGGTACCCGCGCATTACGGCGGAGGGCACCTTATAATCAAAAATTTTGTTAAGCGGTTATATGTTTCTCACGATGCTAACTTTACGCATATAGATAGCTTTAGGAAACAACTTTACCGCACACTATTTCATAAAAAAATGGCAGACAACCCGTGCATCACGGAGCACGACGATACGAAAACGGTGGTCACAACTATTGCTAGTTGTTTTGGAAGTGTAATATTATATACAGTAACATTTAAACATAGAGAGTAGCTGTTTTAGCGCCATCTGATGGTGTCTATATTGCTAAGTTGTGGTCGTAAATAGTGGTCCATTGTATGGTTGAAAAATGCAGTGTTAGAAAGTATAAATGTAAGTACCTTTATATAGTCTCTTCCAACTTGGAAGAGACAAGTTAGTAAGCAAAATAATCATTTACAAGAAAACACTTTCTCTCTCTAAACTATTCTCTCTCTGTTGTTTCTTCTCTCTAAAAACTAGCCCGATCCATGAAATCGAACCCGTGTTATGAATATAAGATATACCAACAATTGGTATCCGAGCTTTATGGGAATGATTAGATCGTGTGTATGAGCGAATTTGTGCTTGATTTAGCTCGAAAAGTGTGCCATAGAAAGTTTTAGCTCGTTTTTTAAGATCTCCGAATTTTGTTGTTTGTAATGATGAAGTTTGGGTGTTTCTAGTTGCTATTACCTTGTGGTATTGTGTTGCGCAATCGAAATCAAGCAAATCGTTCAAAGGGTGATTTTATAGGTGATTTGTTGAAAAACGTCGTTGTGTTCGTGGAGAGTTGCCAGAATTTCTTCACGGGGTTGGTGAATTTTAGTTTTTTATTTAGTAGGTTACCAACTCTCTGACACACAGCGGGTTGCTTGAGTGGCGAGTTGCTAAAGCGGCGAGTTGTTACTAAGCAGCGGTTTGCTTACCGGCGGGTTTCTTGCAGGGGAACAGGTTACCAACGTTGATGATGAGGTGGATGATTCACCCGAGAATGATTTGGCACTCAATGTGGATCACATTTTTGAAGCTGATGAATGTGATGCATTCGACTCTGATGTAAATGAGGGTCCCACTTCGCAGACCATGTTCATGGCAAATCTCACATCTGAAGATCCAATCTACAATGAAGCCGGGCCCTCATACGACTCGAATAATCCACTTGAGGTAATAGATCATGATGCCTTTGTAGACCATATGGATGTAGTATCCATGTGTACAACAGAACGATGCCAAAACGATGTACAAACAACTACGTTGTTGCTCTGTTGCTGACTATACGTGATAGTATTATTATTCCGTATGATCAGTATGTGGGAGACAACGAAGAAATGGTTTGTACAAGTAATGCATTCTCTGTCCGAAATTGATGCACCTAATGTTATTCTCGATGAAATGCATGAACAGGGTGTACAAAGTAGATTAACAAATAAGCCAGATATGTTAATGAATGACTCAGTGACCTCTGAACTTGCGAGATATAAGGAACTGGTCGGGGAATATGAAAAACGGGCAAAGTTTGAGTTAACTGATAGAGAAAGAAAAATTGATGAGCAAATGAGAATAATCATCTCGGACCGAAACAGAAAGGAAACTTCTTTAAAATCTGAACTTCATTCAGCACAAATACTCCTTAGTTCTACAGTTGACCATTATAAGTCATTGACAGAACGAAGTAAAAACTTTTGGAAAAAGATTTTAAACAAAAGGAAGACAAATTCCTTGAAGAGTTTTTTGACTTAAAGAAGATAAAAGATAAGATTGAAGATAGATTATACAAACAGGGTCAGTCGGCTCAAACAGTTCACATGTTGTGTCAACCAAAATCATTTTATGATGAAAAGCACAAGGTTGCAATAGGCTATAAAAGACACGCTCAGTCTGCTGTGTGTAATGGTCATATGCCTGTCACGCAATCATACACCATGGCATACATGATTCAGAGGATACACGTGAGATTAGCTGAGATAACTAGGAAAAGAATGTGTTAAAAATGCAAAGCCTCCCTATGTGTGGAAAATAAAATTTAGGATTTCTCCCCACGATTATGCAAAAGAGAACCTTCTTGCAACCTTTGCTCCCCAAAGAAATCTGACCCCAGAACATATATTTTGGTCCATAGATGACAACAGAAAAAAGGCTGAGACCCTAGCTCGAAAACCAATTTCAACATTGACAGTTGTATCCACCCAATACTCCTGTCAGCTTGTCCCAGAAATTCTTCCAACAAAAAGTCAAGTGGAAGATTAAGCCTCTTATGTTACTTCACACAACTTTTACTGAATTTGACAAAATTGCAAAACTAGAATCAACCCCATCGGGCCTGCACAGTGGGGGGAAAGAGGTTTTGAGCAAACGAAAAGATGTTACCTCACTGAAGTTATTCCATTTTTCAAAACACTTAAAGAACACTTTGTTGGAGTTCAAACTGCCCTCTTTAAGGAAGTTAAAGTAATGGAAGAAATTTTTGATCAAATGAATAACGAAGTGGATCAGAATGCTGTGGACAAGCAATGTGCTGAAATTGATAAGGAATAACCTTCTCATTGAAATGAGATCTGATTGTTATATTGTCTGTCGGACTCAATGCTGGTATGATGTGGCAAATCACGTTGTCTAGTTCTTGAAGCTGTATGTGTCCTAAAGTTAGATGAGTAAAACTTATTCAAAAATAGAAAGGGAATACCTATATCTGCAATTAAAGTATCAAATCTTCAAGAAAGTTTTGATAATAAAAAATCACAAGCATCACCGGAAGCTCCTGATTTCAGATCGTTCTTTAAAATCAAGAACCTCGAACATCAGATTCAAGAAAAGGATAACGTGATTGGACACTTGAAAGATATAGTCACTAATGTGAAAGCCAGAAGTTCGTGAGTTATAGTGCTGTAGATGTTACCGCACTTATTGAACAAAATAATTGCGATAGATTAGAATTAGAAAAGGTTAAACAACATTACAAGGAACTGTTTGATTCAATTAAGATCTTGCGTACTCACACAAGTGAAAAGACATCTACCATGTTGAATGAGATTGAGAGTCTAAAAGCTCAATTGCGAAGCAAAGCGCCTTGTTTCACCAGTGACTGTGTCAAACCAAAAGTTCTTGCTCCTGGCATGTATGCCATAGACGTAAAACCCATCCCTCATCCCCTTAAGAACAATAGGAGTGCTCATTTAAACTATATCGGCCATCTTAAGGAGAGTGTAGAAACAGTTAGGGAGATTGTAGAGGAAGCTAGAGCAGTTAAACCACTGGATAGTTCACTTAACTATGCTTGCCGATACACTAAGTTATCTCAGGAATTGTTAGAATGTGTGATTGGCACTTGCCCAAAAAATTTCAATGAAAGAGATAACAAGGCTCCCTCTACCCCTGTTACTAGGAAAAAGCAAGTTAAGTTTAGTGATAAACCAGGAACTTCTTCTAGCAACACACAGAAACAAAAAGTGCACCAACGAGTTCAACTGACTTATATCCCTGTGCTTTCCTATACAGGAGTAAACGATTCCACTGAAGCAAGCGGGTCAAAGCCTAGAAGCATTACAAAGAAAAATAGGACCCTGCCTGCGAAGAAGGAGAATAAGAAGGAAGTAGAAGTACGCCTTAGGACAAATAGGTCAGTTTGGAAAAAAATGAATCGGGTTGATTCTAGCATTAGCTCTAAGCGTGTTGTAATTAATTCGAATTCTGAATCTGTAAACTCTGCAAGTAATGGAATGTGTGTTGTTAATGTCTTGAATTCTGTGAATGCTACACCCACAGTTAGAATTGTTTTGCATAACGAGAAACAGATCTGGAAACCAAAAGGCAAACTGTCTGATAACAGTTTAAACACGACCAAACAGATCTGGAAACCAAAAAGCAAACTGTCTGACAACAGTTTGTCCAAAACCCAAAGGGTTTGGAAAGCTACGGGGAAACTATTTACAGATATTGGTTATCAATGGAGACCCACAGGAAAGAAACTCACCTTAGGAAAACTTGATTGTGGTTCTCAATGGAGACCCACGGGAAAGAAATTTGCCTTAGGAGAAATGCTAACCAAAAGCCCACCCAACAAAAATTGGGGAACCGATATTCCAAACTCTCCAAACTCGAATGTTTTCAAATGCAGGTCGTACAGGTCATGCTTTGGTATCTGGACTCGGGCTGCTCCAAACATATGACGGGGAATCGTTCAAAGCTCATGAATTTTGTGGAAAAGTTCATCGGGTCGGTCAGATTCGGGAATGACCACTTAGGAGCTATCATGGGTTATGGAGATTATGTTATGGGTGATAGTGTGATCTCAAGGGTATACTACGTGGAAGGACTTGGACACAATCTATTCTCTGTAGGGCAATTTTGTGATTCTGATCTTGAAGTGGCCTTCAGAAAGCATACATGCTTTGTTCGTGATCTTAATGGTACAGATATCCTTCAAGGTAGTCGTGGCACCAATTTGTACACGATATCGATTGATAAAATGATGAAGTCTTCTCCGATATGCTTGCTGTCCAAAGCTTCCAAATCCAAATCATGGTTGTGGCATCGTCGTTTAAACCATTTAAACTTCGGCACGATAAATGATCTTGCTCGAAAAGATCTGGTGAGAGGCCTACCCAGATTGAAGTTTGAAAAGGATCATCTTTGCTCAGCCTGTCAACTTGGAAAAAAGCATGATTAAGTTCCTCCCACAGACCCAAAAATCTGAAACACAAATATGGAAGTTCTTCATACCCTTACATGGATCTGTGCGGTCCAATGGTGAGTCGAGCAGATTAAAGGAAAGAAATACATCTTAGTCACTGGATGACTATTCAGAGATTCACCATGGGTTAAATTTCTTGAGGTCAAAGGATGAATCACCAGAGTTTGTCACTAACTTTCTTAGCAAATACAGGTTGGCCTGCAACAAAACAGTCCGATTTCCATTCCGCCACTAGATAATGGAACAGAATTCGTCACCAAGCTCAGTCAGCATACTATGAAGGTGTTGATAAATCTCATTCAAAAGTCGGTTCGAGAACTCCTCAAAACAAATGGCGTTGTGAAAGACGTAATTTCGTACACTGGTGGAAGCAGCTCGAACTATGATGATATTCTCGAAAGCTCCCATGTTTCTATGGGCAGAAGCTGTAGCCACTGCCTGTTATACACAAAACCGATCACTTAATTCATTACCTTCATAACTAAAACCCGTATTGACTTGTGCATGAGAAGAAGCCTGATCTCACATTCTTCCGAGTATTTGGTGCTCTGTGCTATCCTACGAATGATAGTGAAAATCTAGGAAAATTTCAAGCCAAAGCTGACATTGGAATTTTCGTTGGGTATGCTCCTAGCAGGAAGGGCTATAGGATCTACAACAAGAGAACTCGTCGATTAATGGAAACAATTCACGTCACCTTCGATGAGATGGCTCAGACAATGGCTCCTGTACGTATAAGTTCAGGACCCGTACCTGTCATAATGACCTCTGGTCAACTCAAATCAGGGCTTGCTCCAACCGACAAAGAGCTGGAAATGTTATTTCAACCGATGTTTGATGAACACCTTGAACAATCTCCCGTTGATGAACAAGTACCTTCTGCTACTAAAGTAATGCTCATGTGGCCCACCAGGTACTCTTTGTCTACAACAATTGCCAAGATGCACCGTCAACAAGTGCCTCTTCGGTAAAGTCGATCGTCATCTTCCATCCAACGACCAAGAATTCCGAATGATTACCCCTATCATTCATGAGGGTTCATCTTCAGTAGGGAATGATAGGCAGTGGAACGCCAACCTTGATAACTACCCTCCAGATCATATCAGAGATGACCAAAAGTTCATCCTCGGGATAACAATCGTTGGCAATACCCTCTCGTCGTGTATCAACCAGTAAAACAGTTAGCATCCGATGTTTTTTTTTTTTTCCTTTGTTGTGCTGTTTCCATACTGAACTGTCAAAGTCGAACCTAGAACTTCAATTGGCCGTGTATAGAAGAACTGCTGGTTTCAAGCATGCAAAAATGAAATTTCATGAATTTGTTCGTCTTGAAGTTGGGTATTAGTCTCCTCGCCCACTTTTAGGTTATGGTTATCGCTCTCAAGTGGATCTACAAGGTAAAGCTTGATGAGTATGGTGATGTACTAAAAAATAAAGCTCGGTTAGTTGCAAAAGGATATCGTCAGAGGAAGGCTATTGATTTTGGAAGGAATGTTTGCTCCAGTTGCACGGATAGAAGCAATCTGTATATGCTATTGACCAATGCGGCAACCAAGTACATGATCATCTACAGATGGATGGTCAAAACTGCTTTTCTCTAGAACGGTGATCTTCACAGAAGAAGTCTTTGTCAGTCAACCTGAAGGATTTGAAGATGGCAAATCCTACTCACGTCTTTCGTCTGAGAAGGCTCTGTATGGGCATTAAGCAAGCACCAGGGCGTGGTTGACACTCTCTCAAAGTTCCATGATGGCAAACAATTTCTTCAAGGGTGCGTGGATCCAACGTTATTTCACACGCATATCAGGAAACACATACTACTTGTTTCAAAATATACTGATGAATTCATTTTTGCCTCAACAGATCTTAATGCGTGTAACATATTTTCAAAAGAGATGAGCTCCAAATTTCAGATGTCAATGATGGGACAAATGTCGTTTTTTTCTTCGGCCCCCCCCACCTCGGGCCCCCCCCCCCCTCCCCCCCCCCCCCCCATACAAGGTTTATCATAGTCCGGAGGCATCTTATTAACAGCGAATATGCTCTCGAAATTAAAAAAATATGGAATGGATCTCTCTGACCCTGTCGATACACCATATGGTGGGTCGATTGAAACTGTCGAGGGATTCTCATGGGGACTCCAGTTGACCAAACTCGATTTAGAGAATGGTTTGGCTTCCCTAATGTATTCTACAGCCAGTAGACCCGACCTTGTCTTCGCTGTTTGCATGTGTGCTAGATATCAGGCTAAGCCTACCAAAAAGCACTTTGAAGCTATCAAACGTGTCTTTCGGTACTTGAAAGGAACCATTCACATGGGTCTTTGGTATCCGAAAGACAACGCCATGTCACTAACAGCTTATGCAGATGCGGATCATGCGGGATGTCAAGATTCAAGAAGAAGTACGTCGGGAAGTGCTCAGTTTCTGGGAGATAGATTGGTTAGCTGGTCATCAAAGAAACAACGAAGCACGGCAATATCAACTACAGAGGCTGAATACATAGCCATGTCTGGATGTTGTGCTCAAATCCTTTGGATGCGATCCCAGCTTAAAGACTACGGATTTAACTTCAATAAAATTCCTCTGTACTGTGATAACAAAAGTGCTATTGCTCTGTGCTGCAACAACGTACAGCACTCTCGCTCTAAAAACATTGACATCGGTCCATTTCATACGAGAGCAAGTGGAAAATAGAGTGGTTGAACTCTACTTCGTGGAAACGAATTATCAACTTGCAGATATTCTGACCAAAGCCTTACCAAGAGAACGGTTCGAATTTCTTCTTCCACGCCTAGGCATGAAGAGTTTGACACCTGCAACTCTCAAACGTCTTCAAGAAGGAAAGGATGAGTAAACCTAATACCTTCATGTATCCTTTGTATATAATAAAAAAAAAAATAATAATAATAATAATAATAATAATAATAATAATAATATATATATATATATATATATATATATATATATATATATATGTCACAATCATCATAAAATACTTAAGACATCTTTTAAGTCTTTTGGAGTTACTAAAAGGTTTGCAATTACTTCAAATTGCAACCCGGTTTAATGTCTGCGCATGGATTACTTTATATCCATGCTTTGAAAAAAAAAAAAAATCTCTAAGGTGCGGAGGGAGATGTTCGCCTGATCTTTTCATCTCAATCAACGACTACAGCTCGTTCAATAGAAACCGGGTCGTTGTTTGAGGGGGAGAGTGACTGTGAAAAAATCTAAGGGGTGATAAAAGACTGTTGGGTGTTATAAAAGTCTAATCTAAGATGGTTGTTGTATTCTAATGGGTTAATATTTGAAGGGGAGTTAATTAACTTTAACTCAAAGGTCCAAAGTTATCTATTGTTGTAAAGTTTAGGGTGTAAAAAGCATTTGCTCTTTGTTTCCTAGCCTTATTAAACTATAGGGACTATGTTGGCCAAATGCCTAATCTTAGAAATGCCCTAGAAACACTTAAAACAAGAAATAAAAGAAGAAGGAAACCCAAGGGACCAAATCTGCCAAGTTTGTAACTTATGTGTATAAAAGGGCGGCGGGTTGCTTTTTAGTCAAAACTTTCGAAAATAGTCAAACACAAAAACACACACACACACACTCGCAAACCGCCGCCAAGAACGAAATCACATATCGCCAATTTTCAGCTTTTCTTACTAAGGTAATCTTCGAACCTCAATCTATATCATATATTCAATGTGTATATCAAAGAAATCGATCTAAAACACATCACAAGTTGTAGAAAATTAGATATAGGGTCGTTCTAAGTCGAGTACACAAATGTAGTGTTGTAAGGTGTGTTCTGATTGCTGGGAAGTGGTCATTAGGTATTTATTAATGTGTTTTGATGAGTCGCGTTCCATCTCAAACAAAAACGAATGATTTACCCAAGTTTCTTAGTGGCGGGTTGCGTGTTTTTCATTACGGCGGGTTGGTTATTTTTTGTTATTAATATTTATTTATAAATAAATTACTCAACCCGCTGGTTGCTTTAACGGCGGGTTGCCATTCCAGCGGGTTGCCCAAAACAGTGTTTTGCCTACGAAAGGCGGGTTGCCCAAAGGCGGGTTGCCCAAAGGCGGGTTGCCCAAAGGCGGGTTGCCCAAAGGCGGGTTGCCAAAGGCGGGTTGCCAAAGGCGGGTTGCCAAAGGAGGGTTGACCAACGGCGGGTTGACCAACGGCGGGTTGACCAACGGCGGGTTGCCATAATTCTCTATTATTCTTATGTCCAACAGGTAAACCGCCGTCTCTCGGCGGTTTGGTCGAATATTTTATATATTCGCAGCGGTTTGCTCAATTCGCCCAACGGCGAGTTGGCATTCTGCCAAGTGGCGGTTTGGGCCAAATTTCATATTTTGTCCCATTGGAGCCCAATGCCTATCAAGTCCCATTCAAATGACCCAGTTGCTTTTCTAAATCCCATCAGGGCTTAGTTAACAAGTAATTGATCCTGTTGGATAATTGAAAGATTTTAATCAAACTAGAATTTCAACCTTTCTAATCATTCGCGCTGTTACATGATTTTGTCAATGCTAATGTTCTCTCTAATTTCGTTTCTCTGCAATGTTTGTCTTCTTTGTTAAATGCTCTATTGCAGAATTCGATGGCAGAACAAAATGTTCCCGCTCAACCTCCTACAAGAACTGATGAGCAGATTGTTCCACGCTCTCAGTGGTTAACAATCGGGAAAAGCAACCTCCTGTTCAATGCACAAAAGATCCAAAAGAATCCCATCTTTCAGATATCAGTGGACATTCTGAAGAATACCAACTTCTTCCAAGCGTTGACTGCATCTGCAAATGTTCCTGCTATCTACCTGCAACAGTTCTGGAAGACAATGTCATATAATGAGAAGACTGGGGTTTATAGCTGTCAACTTGATGAACAATGGTTCGATCTAAGTGCTGATCTTCTTAGAAAGGCATTAGCGATCACTCCTGTCAACCCATCTCACCCATTTGAGTTACCTCCGACTGGTGACACGGTGCTAGATTTTGTTAATGAGCTGGGATATCCTGAACCTGTAGAATTTGTCTCCAGTATACGGACTAATTATGTGCATCAACCTTGGAGGGCAATTCTATCCTTGCTCAACCAGTGCTTGACAGGAAAGACGTCTGGCAGTGACAAACCCAGACACCCAGTTCTGCAAATGCTGTGGGGAATCGTCACCCAAACTAATGTTGATCATGCAGAGCTAATATGGGAAGAGTTTACTCAAGGGATCCAGACCTTTTTCTCACACAAAGCAAGCCACAAAACCAGTCTGAAGAACCCAACGAAGAAAGCAACTCCTCTCCTCATCCAGGACGATTTTCCTCAAAGTAATACTCCATTACTTGGCAAAAATAGCAACATCCACCGTCGTCCTGATTCTGCATGTTCAACAACGGGAGATGATTATGTCTTAGGAATCTTAAGTGTGTGTCCCAAAGGAGAGACAGTTGAAGTGTTTTGGAATGGGCAATCCCCGATCCCCTGAAGAACTGAAGCCATCGACAATCCTCTTAAGTATCCCACTATCTGAAAATGGTTGCTGCGAATACCAAGAAAACTCCTCGAGAAAGTGCAAGCGTGCAACCAGCAACAAAGCGTGCTACTCCCAAAAAGCCGACAACCACCACACCAGTCAAACAATCCAAGCCAGCTCCTCCACCGACAAAGAAACCTTCCAAGCGCAAGCTTCCACAGAAAGTGAGAAAGGGAAAGCCGACTTTCAAACTTGTTGACGAAGATGATGAAGATCAACAAGAAACTATTCCTCACGAAGAAGGTAATGATCCTGATCTCGAACTAGCTATGAAGTTGAGTTTGGAAACACCTCATGAGAAAAGGGAGAAGGAGAAGGTGATGATGCAGACCTGGAACGAGCTATCAAGCTTAGCTTAGATCCAGCCCTTCTGCCACAAGGTCGGGCACCAGTTGGAGGAGTAACGATCAGGGAACCAGGTTCAGAAGCAACTCCCAAACTGCATGAAGTAGTAGGGAAGGGAAAGGCCGTTGTTACTGAAGAACAAGTAGCTCATTCCCTGGTCAATCTGTCTAAGAAGAAAAGAACTACTGATCAGTTTGTATTTGCCAGACGTGATCAAACTCCTCCTGATTCGACTACGGGTCCCTCTTCTCAACCTGAAGATGATACATCAGAGAAAGTGGTCCATGAATCGTCATCAACATCTGATTCAGAAAGAACAGAAAGTGAAACAGAAACTGCTGCTCCTCAAAGCGACAAAGGTCAAGATGACGTAGACTCATCTACAGTAACATCAGGAGTGAGCATTCCTGTATCAGTCCCTGAAAAGGATCATGAGGCTCTGGCTGGACCAGACCCTGAGCCCATGAACGAAGACCAGACTGGATCAGACTCTGGAAAATTACATGTGTCTCTTGCTGGACCAAACCCAACACATGGATGATGACCCTTCCGCGCACGCCTACCCAAAGGTTCAGGAAACCTTAAGCTCGTAACAGACCGAACGTGTCATCGATGAATAACCCAGAAAGTCAATCTGGTTCTATGTCTTCCATGAAGAATCTCGTTTACCTCGGTTAACTTTTGGGGATCAATTCTTCATGACAAAACCCACGTAAGGGTATGATCAGAGAAACCTACAAGCTAAAGAGGAAGTCGGGATCCACAGAAACCTGACCCCAAGTCATCAGACTAATATTTTAATAAAAAAAAAATAAAAAAATAAAAAAAAAACGACAACACCTCCAGTGATTCCTCCCTTTGCAGAGATCTCATCTTCTATGCCGTCATTACTGATCACTCCTCCACCAATCAACACTGAAGCTACAACAATCACCACATCTCTCCCTGAAATCACTCCATTCATCGCCCTTCAGCTAAGAGTGGCAAAATTGGAGCAAGAGATGTCTGAAGTAAAGAAGACTGATCTCTCGGCTGATGTGTTGGCTTCAATAAGATCCCAAGTTCCTACGGCTGTTGATAATTATTTAGGAACGAAACTTGATGATGCTCTCCTTAAGGTTCTTGAACGACACACTGCCGATTTAATCGAGAAATACTCTGTGTTGCCTGGCCCAGAGTCTGTCAAGAATCAGGAATCTGAAAAGACTCCGAAGGAGAGTATAAAAGCCAAAAAGGAACAAGATGAGGAGAAACAAGATTCAACTTACTCCATCAGGTCAACTGATAAAGTTGATCTTGAAGAATTTGATCTAAAAAGTGCTCTCTTCAGTCACATGAATAAGAAGAAGTCTGCCAACAAAAACACTACCAACTACCGTCTATACCATGCTCTCATGGAAGCTTTGATAGCGGATGAAGACGCAATGGATAAGGAAGTTGCAGACCAAGTAAAAGACCACAAGAGAAAACATGATAGTGATGATGATGAAGACGATGATGATGATGAAGGCCCTTCAGCTGGATCAAACCAGGGCAGGTCTACAAAGAAAAGGCGATCTGATTCTGCCGCATCTGGGTCAGCTAAACCTCCTCCGAAAGATGATGACCAAAGTTCACAGAAGCCAAGGGAGTCTGATGCATCTGCGTCCAAACAACACCCATCTTTCACCTCAACTGGATGGCAGATCACTGACACAAGAGATACTGGTGCTGACTCTTCGATGCACAGATCTGATCCCGAATCAGAACACTCTGAACAATCTTCAGATGACTTATCAAAGCAGGATGAAAGGAATGACTCAGATATGGAGGACACTGACAATGCTCACATTCCCAAAGTGTCGACCACTACGTGGTTTAAGCCAATTCCAGAAAGTGAGAGACCTGCTACGCCTGAACCAGAATGGACAATTTCCCCGAATGATTTCCCGGAGCCAGAACACAACTGGGCAAATGCATACGCCACAACATATAAAGTTCCTGAGGAAAACAAGCTTCAAAAGAAGACGTATGATATTGGGTCATTCATCAAATGGTTCTGTAAACGAACGGGAAAGAAGAAGCTCTGCAAAGCTGACTTAGAAGGACCAACATTCAACCTTGTTAAAGCCTTTCACAAGAACAGTGTCTTTCTTCAAATAAGGTCGATTGGAGTAATCCTGAGGGTCATCAAATTCTGAGAAATATATATGAACCACTGCCCTTAGGAGGCCCACCAGGTCAGGTATCCATTCAACCGCAATTCTTCTTCAACAGGGATCTGGACTATCTTCTGACAGGTGATAAAGAGC
>BQNB010154098.1:0-15562 GCA_026074375.1 Tanacetum coccineum | reverse complement strand
TGCCTAAGTGTAAGGAGGGCTTTTTTCTTTTCACCCTTTATCTTAACTTTTCTTTTTTAATTCTTCAACCCCTTCAGCGCTTATCGAGACTTCATAACTAGTACCTTGTTGGGTTTGTTCCAGTACTAGCTCCATCTCAGTTGGCACTTTTCCCAATTCTTACATTTTCTCCTTTTGTATCATACCTAAGGACTTCTACACTATCTAGTTGATATCCCTAGGTAGATCTCTCCAGTTCTGGCTAGATCATGGGATTTGAATACCTATGCCTAACCACCATATAACTCTATAAATTTAAGTACATGGTCGGTCTTTTGGGTATTCCATCATAATCAAAACCAAAATCATTAAAAAGTTCAATCAAAGTTTTTGATATAGATATCAAAAGATTTACACTTTGAGAGTTTTGTATCATCACTAAAAGCTCCCCCTTAACATGTGCATCGTAATCGTAGTTCATGCTAAGTGTTGAGTGCATTAAGTCCATTTTATAAGATCACATTTCAGTACAAATTAGATTCAGTTTAATCACATTTTCTCCCCTTATCCAAAATGTTAATCCCTTGATATTTTGGATATCAATTGATTAAACGTTCAGGGACAAAATGTTACAAAATCACTATTTGGAACATTTTAATGCTCCCCCTAAATTTTTGAGGGTATATAAGACAGTGCTAAGTACAATAATTTGAAAAAATTTGAATTTACTAAGAAATTCTTGAAAATTTTGTACTCAAGCACTCTTTAATATCACTATAATGTCTATACTAAATATATACAAATTTCACAAGTTATTTATTACGTACAAGGTTTGACCTGTTATGATGAGGACATCATATGATAAATCATATGGTCCTTTACAGCAGTCGAAAGACTCCCTCGTACGGTCTCCCACCAATAAATTTCTCCAAGCTCTGCATAATCCTCCTAGTCTTTAGCTGTTTATCAATTTCCTGGATCATAGCTCCTGCTTTATCTCTATCACTTTGTCTCTAGATAGTCTGTGGCAGATACTTCATCCAAATTCCCTTAAGGCGATCATTAAGAGCAGTTCGAACATCATTTAGTGTACCATCATAAAACTTGTGTAGTTCATCAATACGCATCAATTTGTTCTTCTTGTCTTTGTTCTGGTAAATGAAACCTTTGGGATTGGAGTATGCTGCATAAGCTTCCCTTCGTTTAAGATCTGATATACATATCCGACTTTGTGAGGTTGAGCTTCTTTTGGTAACTTTCGACACCTAATTCAAGATCTTCTACACGCCTTTAGATGATAATGCTTCTTGTAAACATTTACAAGGAGACATTAAAAGCTAGGCGTTCTTTATCAGTGAGATTTGTCAATTTGCCTTGAACAATAAGAAGCGGCATATCTTCGATGTCTTGGATGCGAAGCCTGTTGAAATTGCCTTCTTTGAATGTATACATCTTGTCATCATCTCTATGAACAGTGATCCAATCCAAATGCTTGTAATTATGCCATTCGACAATTTGAAGCTTTATGAAATCAATGATTATGTGTTTGGAGTAGACATCACAAGCATATTCCCTGTTAGCAGCAAATCCATAGAATTGTTGTCATTTTCGGCCCCAATGTGAGATTCCCCAAAGTACATGTTTGTTGTAGCTAACCGGCACTTGACTCTACATTCTGTTAGGGACCAAATCTTCAATCCATTTGATGTGCTCGTAATCTGCAGCCTTGGTCTTCGTCACTGAAGTTGTATATGTTCGGCTTAAGACACCACCACTTAGATACGCAAGGTTATTGTTGATGAAGTAATCAAAAGGAATGACTTGGCGACCTCGAGAATTAGGTATCAATGGTAATGGCTTGCGCAGATCATGTGGATATTGCTGACCTTTAGGGTTGTTCCAGTCTAATTGATCAGTGGTTGCCTTGTAGACTTATTCAAAGAAATATTCTGACTCTTGCATGATCCTTTCATCAATTCGAATGTTGGACCGACTAATAATTCTAGAGTCATGGTATCAACTTTAAGCCTATTCACTACAAATGCTAAGAAGTCTAGAGGAGTGTCCATCAGCTCATTAAACGACTCATGGGTATCTTCTTTCTGAGCCAAAGTGCTTAGCCAAGGTTGAACAGGTCCATGAGCAGCAGGCAAAATCTTGTTCTAATCACGATCGGGAGTAGGAGGTTTTGCCGGTTTTTAAAACCAATCAGGATGTTGAGAGGTCTCTTCATCAAATTTATCTTCAGTATCTCCTGTTACAAACTCCTGATGTGCGGGTTCTTCCAAATCTTTGACAGTGTGCATTGGCTCCTCTGCTTGAGCAGACTTGTGATGAGATTTGGACCCTTTAGTAGACTTGCTAGTTATCTTGGAGGTCTTTTCCTTTGGTGCACTGGTTGACTCTGGTTCTTTTCCATCTCTTCTTCTCTTGGACCCCCGGTATGATCCAGCATAGGGTTATTCGTCTTTATCCTCATCATCTTGACGTCTTTTAAACGAGACATTATCTTTATATGTGTCAAGTATGAGTTTGTCACTTTCGTAGGGGTCAACCAATGCTTTGTAGAGATTCTTCTGTTCATCAGATCTGTGGATTGACTTATTACTTTCCATCTTATCTATGAGAATCTTCTTCAGCTCAAGTTCATAAAGATTGGTGGCTACAACATGGGATGTCTTAGATTCATTAGATGAACGAGTCAGAACCTCTACTTCGAGTTGTTCATTTACAGTCTTATCAATTTTTGGCAAAATCTTGGAGACTTGTGCTTTAACTTGTTCTTTGACTTGATCCTTGATTATTTTCTTAATGTCGTCATCAAGTTTATTGATGAAGTCTTCATTTTCAGCTTGAGCTTCATCTCTGAGTCTGTCAGACTATAACTGAACAACTATTTTGACGGCTTCATGCATCTTGTTGGCAAGGTGCGCATCAACAATGTCAGGAATTGAAGAAACTGCTACAGCAAATTGGTTCGTTTGCTTGAATTCCGAGAAGTCAGTTTCTAAAGTTTTTAGTCTATGATCAAACCCGAATAAGTAACCAAAGTTAGGAAGATCTTGTAGGGAGGAACTTGGAACAGTTGTTGGTGTAGGAGCTGGTGTTTGTTGTAGATGTGTAATGAGAGGAATGGTTGGTGGAGGAAGTTTTGTTGCAGACGAAAGAGGTGGAAGTCTTGAGTCTTTTGCCTTTAGCAGTTGGAGGAGTCTTTGTCTTGTCATATCTAGTTTGCTTCTTCTTAACACTTGCTTTTGTTTTAGGAGGTTCAGCTCCTGAAGCAATGGCATATTACACTTTGTTGGATTTGGAATCTTTGATGGCTTCATTTGTCAATTCATTAGGCAAAATGACACCATATAGCTATGTGTCCTCATGCCTAGAGACAACCTTTATCGTGGTGAACATTAGCTCATCCTTGGCAAAGTGCCAATTTACCCTATTTCTTTTTGGAATTGATGAATCCTTAGTCATGAAGAAGTTGACGATGACCTTGGTGAAGCAAGGGTAGTACATCTCATTTCTCCTCTTGACATTCTTATTATCTACTTGATAAACAAATTCCTCCTACAGAAGGTAGGCATAGTCTACATTCTTCTTATGATACATGCCCTAAAGGATTTGAGCTTGAGATAGTCGAAGACTGTCATATTCGGTACTTTTTCCACTTAGACATTTGTTGATAACCGTAGCAAATGATCTTCAGGGTTGATGCAACTTGTTGACATTAACATCGGTGATCACCTTTATCTCTCCACTATGACCAAGATCTATGAGAAACGTGAGAATTTCCTCTTCAAAAGGTAGTTCCTTGAATTGCTAATTAGGGAGTTTAGGGCATATTTGAATAATTTCTCTGAAGTACTCAAGATTCCCAATATGTTTCTTATTGTTCATCTTGAAATGAATCGAGTGGTGATGAACTATAGCAGTGGCTTAAAACTCTTGCATCTATATTTCTGGAACATCCGTTATGATCTGGAATGCCTTGTAAAAGGGAGTGAGTTTCAAAACAACATACACCACTTGAAGAGTTGCTTCTTTGGACTTGAGGTCTGAGCTTAGTCGAAGATTACTTTTGCCAATCTTGAGTCCGTTGGCAGGAGCAACTAAAGCGTCATCCAATGCAATTTGTTCAGCTCTTGTGATGTCCATGGTTCTGCTTAAGAAAGAATCAACACAGTTTTTATATAACCAAGTTTATATATAACTATATAGACCTTTTATGTGAACACTTTATGTTTTATCATGATGTGAAAAATTTCCTTAAGTATGACCTCTAAGACTTTTAGCACTTGATAAGATCTATTCCTCTGAATGGCAACTTAGATAGACTTATATGCTTAAGGGATTAAGGCAACCTTTTTGATAATTTAGGAATCATGGTCTTTCTAACTAGTAGAAAATTTAGATAACCTAAGTCGTATTTTAGTTAACCTTGATTATACCTTGCTTTTAAGCCTATTTTAACTCAATTAGATAGGATAATTAACTAATTTTAATTAGTCTGCTAAGTTAAGTTTTAATTTTCCTTCAAATTGAAATATTGATCTTAAGTGTTTTTGGTCTAAATCTATTAGATCGGTTCCTTAAAGATTTTACTAGATCAGTTCCTTAATGAGAATAGCTAGATTAAGTCCTTAAATAAATCTACTAGATCGGGTCGTTGATGAGAAAACTAGATCGGTCCTTAAGAACAATGACTGGATCGGCTCTGTAATGAGAAAATTAGATCGGGTCCTTTAAGGAAAACGACTAGTTCGGGTCTCAAGGAAATTTACTAGATCGGCTCCTTAATGAGAAAACTAGATCGGGTCTTTAAGGAAAACGACTAGTTCGGTTCCCAAAGGGTTTGATTAGATCGGTTCCCAAAGAGCATAACTAGATCGGGTCTTCATTTATAAAATTTCACAAACACGATTTTTTTGCATTCACACTTGTTATTTTAGCACTCTTATCATAAGGATAACTTTTAGGCTCAACAATAACAGTATTTAGACACAGTTTCATCAAGATGTTACAAGAAACGAGCAAGTAAAGACATTTAGCACATGTATTCAATAAACTAGAAACAAGGGTATGATTTTATCATTCAAACTCATTCAAGAATTGATAAACATGCATTCTATTACAAAACCCACCAACATTTTACATTATCTCCCCAAAAACCCAAATTTTTGAGCAAACAATCAGGCATATCTTATTCATATGTTAACCATTTACAAAACTGATTAAACCGAGTGCTAAGCACACCTAAAGCTACAAAACCCCTCAACTAATTTGGAGTTTTACCCAATTTGATTTTCAAGAACCCTAATTTCAAAAATTTAGGGATTTCGAGATCAAGAGAGGATGAAAGACCAATTCCTTTGAGATGTAGGTAGATTAGGTGATGAAGAGCATTTTTTATATTGTACCTTAGTGATGAAAATGGCTGAGAATGATGAGCAAGGATGGGGCGATTCGAATTGGGGTGTGAAAGAGGGAAAAATATTGTTAAGTGTGTGTGTGTGTGTGGGATAACAGGGGACGGGTTAGGGTGGGAGGGGTTATTAACAAAAATTTGATTTTAACACATTTGGCCCCTCAAGTTTCATAACCCTTTTACTTTTCAATTATAAGTTTTATAAGGCACATAAAGTTTAACATATGGCACATTAAGTCCCTAATGTTTTTAACTAAAATACCTAGAAACTTATATTTGCACATTCATTTCCTAAAGGCATAAACACATAACATATAAGGCACATGAAAGCTAAGCTCAATTATCTTTCCTTAACAAATGATATTCCGTTATTGTTTAAAACCTTTTTCCATTGAAACTCATTATTATTATGAAGAAGATATTTGACATTTTCTCCCCCTCAAACAATGACCCATTTTCTATTTAAAGAGCTGTAGTCGTTGTTTGAGAAGTCGAATGTCTTTTGAAAAAGCATTTTCTGATATAGAATGTTTATTATCTTTGAAAAGAACAAACTCCCTAAATAAAGATGTCTCTTAGTTTATACACATAAGCGCATTGACACGTACACTTATGGTTAATATAGGCGATGAGCACGGGTTGTTGTTGCAAAGTAATTACACAGTCTTTGCCATGGTCATAAAGTAGACCATGCCCGAGAATAAATTCCCGTTGAGAGGACAAGTTTTCTTTTTGAAAAACTTGCCTTTAAGATGATGAGCGGGTTACTATCTGACTATCAAAGATGAACAAGCACTTTTTCGGCATTTGGAACTTCTGCTCGAGCTTCATTTACAGCCTCGTATCATTATTGAATGACATTTCTAAGACCGTATATGTTATCAATTTTCAGAAGACATGCCATTATTACCTCTTTTTATATTTTTCACATTTTTTAATTTTTTCTTTGGTTTTAAATATTTTATATTTTTTGTATTTTGTTTTTATAAAAGTTTTCTAAAAAAATGAAAAATCTTTTTGAATTTTATGGTTTTTTAATATATATATATACATATGATACACAGGATATCAGAATAGGTACCACCACTATTCTTCAGCTTCATCTGCCAACAGTTTTAGTGTCTCAAGCGTAAAACTTCGCATTCCCAGCTTGTTGATAAGAAATTCAATTCTTTCTCTACATAGGGATTTAGTGAAGATGTCCGCTAGTTGATATTTCATGTTGACAAAGTAAAGCTCTAGCACTCCATTCTCCACTTGCTCTTTGATGAAGTGGAATCTGATGTCAATATGCTTTGATCAAGAATGTTGAACATTGTTACAGCATAAGGCAATAGCGCTTTTGTTATCACAGTACATTGGAATTTTATTGAATCCAAGGCCATAGTCGGTAAGCTGTGATCTCATCTAAAGGATTTGAGCACAACAGCCAGACATAGCAATATATTTAGCTTTCGTACTGGATATCGCAGCATTTTTCTGCCTTTTTGATGACCAACTAACAATTCTCTCTCCTAATAATTGCATACATCCAGAAGTACTTCGTCTAGTATCTTGGCAACCCGCGTGATAGCGTCTGCATAAGCTGTTAGAGCAATAGAAGAATCCTTTGGATACTAGAGTCCCCGATTTATGGTTACTCGTGGGTATTTAAAGATCCTTTTTGCAGCATGGAGGTGCTTTTTGGTAGGCTTTGCCTGATACCAGGCACACATGCATACAGAAAATGTTAGGTCTAGTCTATGGGCTGTAAGGTACATAAGGGTGCCAATCATTCCACGATAGTGTGTAGGATCTATGGCTTTCCCTTGTGTATCTTCATCCAGTTTGGATTTCTCCACCATGGGAGTATCCACGGGGTCACTAGATTCCATACCATATTTCTACAAATATTCTAGAGCATATTTAGACTAGTTTAAAAAGATGCCTCTGAGACTTTGTAAAATTTGTAGTCTTAGAAAAAAATGATATTTTACCCATGATCGACATCTTAAACTTTGAACACATTATTTTTGAAAATTGGTCACATAATTCAGGTGTAGTAGATGCAAAGATTATAACATTAACATAGATCTGTACCAGAATAATATCTTTGCCTTGTCTTCTGATGAACAATGTGGGATCCACGGTTCCTTTAGAGAATTCCTGAGAGAGTAGAAACTTCGACAATAGATCGTACCACGCGTGAGGAGCTTGCTTCAACCTATAGAGAGCCTTCTTAAGCTTGTACACATGATTCGGATTGTCTTGATCCACAAACCTGTCTGGTTGACTGCCATAAACTTCTTCGCGCAAAATGCCGTTTAGGAATGCCGTCTTACCATCCATTTAGTAGACGATCATGTTCATGTGAACAATATTGTGAGGAAAATTCGAATAGTATCAACTTTAGCAACTAGAGCAAAGGATTCCTCAAAATCAATTCCCTCTTCTTGATGGTAACCATGAGCAACCAAACGAGCCTTGTTCTAAGAATTCCTCCTATTTCATCAAGTTTTACCTTATAAATCCATTCTAAAGTAATGACCATCACTTTATCTGGAAGTGAAACGAGTTCCCAAACTTCAAGACGTTCAAATCCATGTAGCTCCTCTTGCATTGCTTCAATCCAACATGCTTGAGTTAATGCGTCTTTATAGTTCTTTGGTTCAACTGATGTGAGAAAGGCATTGTAGTAACAAAATAAAGCTTATTCATGGAGTTGGAGTCTTGTGGAAACAGGTCTTTTGAGTTCACCGATGATGTTTTCTAAAGGATGATCATTGGTCCATTTGGTAATGTGTTCTGAGTAAGGAGTAGCAGTATGCACAATAGTAGGAATAACATCCGAAGAAGAAGATGCTTCATAATAGTTTTTTGGAATTGGAATACCAAAGATTGGATCGTTATTCATGTGTGCAACATCTAAGTCGTGATTGTCTTCTTAAACATTGTTAAAAATGACAAGAGATTGAGTTTCGAGTGTTGTTTGAGAGTTACTAGGTGATGATGCATCTTGATCAATAGTTGTTGAGGAAGGTGAACTAGTTGATACAGCAGGTTCTGGAGCTACTACTTCAGCAATTAGAGCAATGACTTTAGGGGCTGGGCGATCAACACTTGATAGAGGGTTGAGTAATTCATCAAACAGTGGTTGAAACAAAATATCCCAATCAGTTCTTGAAGGTGGTACAAACTGTGTTGAAAGAGGAGGGTTTAGCACGAGTGCTAAACTGATTGTTACAGGAGTCATTTCATAAAGTGCGGGTCCTAAACTGCTGTGTTCAGAAGCCATCGTAGTTAACTCATCAAAATCTACATGTATTGTTTCAATGATTCATCTGGTACATCGGTTGTAAATTCAAAATACTTTCTTTGTGGGTGCATAGACAATGAAAATAACAATATCAACTTTTGGTTGTAACTTGCCTAAGTTTACGCTATCGTTTTTCGAATAACAAAGTGCACCAAATACATAGAAGAATGATAAGTAGGGAAGTTTGTCATCTAAAAGCTCATATGGTGTTTTGTCGTGACAAAGACGTTTGACGGAACAATTTTGGGTATAACATGCGGTAGCAACTGCTTCTGCCCATAAGAATAACGGAGCTTTTGCATAAATCAACATTGTGCAGGCAGCTTCAATTAGCGTACGATTACGTCTTTCAACGACACCATTTTGTTGTGAAGAGCGAGCAACAGATGTTTCATGAGAGATGCCAACCTTCTTATAATATTCACGCAAAGTTTGATTAACAAATTCAGTTCCATTATCTGTTCTAATTCTTCAGACAAGGACTTTAAGCCGCACTTAGATCATCTTGAGAACCTTAATTATGAAATCCGAAGCTTCATCTTTTGACCTTAAGCACTTAACCCATGTTAATCGAGAGTAATCATTGACAATGACGAGGATGTACTTCTTTTCATTAACACTTGCGACACGCATTGGTCCACAAAGATCCATGTGCAAAAGATAGAGTTTTTCTTGGTTTGTGTATTTAGATTTAGGTTTGTGGGGTTTCTTCTTGCTTTTGCCCACTGCACATGCAGAACACAGATGGTCCTTTTCAAACTTTAGCTTATGAAGACCTCGAACAATACCATGTCTAGCTAAATGGTTAATTGCACCAAAGTTCAGATGAGACAGACGTCGGTTCCATAGCCAGGACTTTGTCTTTGAGGCAATTGATAAGAGACATATAGGAGAGGATGCCATCATATCTCCAAGAGATAGAGTATACAGATTTTTGCCTCGAGATCCAGTCAATAGATTAACACCTTCTAGATTACGAATGAAGCAGGTGTGTTGATGATGGTTAGGATCAAAAATATGGTGTCTATGTGGAAATTACACTAGTTTTAGTTTAAATTAAAACACAAGGACTAAAAGTGTGTTGACAATAAGCAACTTCAAGGTTCGAATCATAAAATTGCCCAACGGAGAATAAGTTGTGACCAAGTCCTTCTACGTAGTAAACCCTTGATATCGTAACATTTCCAATCTGATAATCACCATATCCTAATATCTTTGCCACGTGATCATTTCCGAATTTGACTATACCTAAAAATTTATTAACAAAATTGGTGAGCTGAGAACGATCTCCGGTCATATGCTTGGAGCAGCCAGAGTCCAAATACCAGAGAACAATTTGGACGACCTGCATTCATCGAGAGAGGAAGACAGAACATTGGAAACTATGGATCCTCAAGATTGATTGGGTTCCTTTTTTTTAGCAGATACATATTTAATAACCTTAGATTTGCTAGCAACAGTTGGTTTCCTAAGGGCACGCATTTCCTACTATAGTGAAGGTCCGACCAGTAGGTCTCTAGATATATCCAATATTTGTAAACACCTTTCCTGTTGGTTTCCAAACTTTTCTCTTTGAACTTTTCTTAATAGATTTAGATTTTACACGAGCATTCACATTATTGATAAAATCAAGAACACACAAATCATGATTATCAGAAAGCATACAACCATTACACGTAACACTTTTAAGTTCAGGATTTGCATTAAGCTTGGAATGCTGCACATTAGCAGTTCCTTTAGGTGCAATAACACAGTCTTTATTTTTTAAACTAGATTTAACTTCCTAGGGTGGGTTTCTACTTTATTCTTCTAAGTACTACTTGGTGTTTACTGAATCTTATCTTTCATTGTATTGCCTGAAGGCTTGTGTGATGACGCGTTTTACTCTGTTATGATGATAACATATGGGTTTGGTTAGAAACTAGGTTTGCTGATTGAAGGATATTTTGTAATTGTAGTTTCCTGAGGATGTGACAGGCTCAGTGAATCTAACCTTTTTGTCCTTGTTCTTTGGGGTCACAGACACTAATTTCTCCAATCAGTATTGTTGATACTAGTGGCAGGTTCTACTGATGTCCTGTAGCAACTTCACCTGGATAATTAGTTTAGCTTTAACCTATACGGCCAGCAGTCTAAGGAAATGAATTCTCAAGTGGATATTTTGATTGTAACCTATCTCATAATAAGTTCCCTAAGAAATGTTGCTTCTTCCTGAGTTTGCTTAATAAGGCAGAACGTGAGCTATCCTTTTTATTCAACATTCAGGTGTTATGGTTCCACATCAATCCTATGCATCTCTAGATCACTTGTGTGTTTAGTAATAAGCATTATCAACTAGAGATTTCTACTCTTGGTTTCCCTTTAATCTTCCTTGAGAGTGTAATTAGCAAATCTTTTTCCTGAAAGACTAGAATTTTATCAAAG
The DNA here is from genome assembly GCA_026074375.1 of Tanacetum coccineum. Lineage (NCBI taxonomy): Eukaryota > Viridiplantae > Streptophyta > Magnoliopsida > Asterales > Asteraceae > Tanacetum > Tanacetum coccineum. The sequence continues at coordinate 4,439 of BQNB010154098.1, read as the reverse complement.
ATTTTCCATAGGAATATACTAGATTGACTTTGATTAAATTAAATCATTCACAATATGTTCTGCATTGATCAAATTCGTGTTTGGTTTTATCTCGAGCGTCATAAAGTTGCTTATATGTCTGTTCTCAAAATGATCATTCTCAGCAATAAAGCTTTGATACCATTATGATCCCAATTCTACTCAATTATTGTTTCAATCTCGCTCTAAGTCCTCTTTTTTGATCTTAATCCTCATTCATTTTTCCTCATTATAAATTTAATTCTCTCTTTTCAACTTATTTATGTCGGTGGTCTTCTCTTGGGATGAGTGTCAATTCATTAATTCAATATAATTGATAAAAATTTAGAAGACCACTTTTGATTGAACAGAATTGTCCCTTTAAAAAATTTCCTGATTAAGTTGAGAATCAACTTCTAAAGAGATGCAATGTTTTTCAAGAGTGGTAAAACTTTTGAACAGTTTATCATAAATCTCTTTTTCAACAAAATCTATATTGTTGAGAAGCTCAGTCTCAAGTTTTAGACACTTTTCACATTCATGCACATTCACAGAAGCTGTATCACAACAGAATTCATTAATTCTGTTAATACTATATCTTTGTTAATGACTTATTTCCAAGAGTCGTTAGTTTTCGTTCAAAATTATTCAATTTAACTTCAAAATTTTTTATCTAAACATCGATATTGTTCAACTAGCCTTGTTTCATTTTATGAATAAAGGACTATTTGGACTTCAGAAAGTTCCATTCAATCAAAATTGATCAAAATGTATTAAATAAGTCCTTCAGAGCTTTTAACAAAAGAATTATTTCATCCTGGAAAACAAGCTTTATATGTTTGAGCCCCATGAGCCCTCTTGTGATAAGCTGTGGCCGTAGGTTCTTTCATTGATAACAGTCAAAAACAAGTAAGTACGGTTGTGTGTTGTTTAAGTTTCTTCAAACTCATATTAACCATGTTGACTTTAGGAATTTCTTTTGGAACCTTCCAACTTTGGTTGGTCTACTAGAAAGAGTGGGTTCTGGAGAATTCACAAAATTTTGAGACCAAAAGTTGTTCAGTAGATAATTCAGTTTGTGGAATAACATCGTGGTTTCAAAATCTTGGAAGTTGATTAAGATTCTACAACATAAGCGACTGGTGTGTATTGACTTTCTTTTTAACATCATAGGGTCTTGTTGTTTTAAAGATTGTGAAAAGCTCTCTTCAGCATGCATTAGGGTACTATTCAGAGTCAGGAATCACAATAGGCACTGTATTCTTTAATGTCATTTCCATCATAAAGCATTGGCTTCCAAACTACTGATGCTTTCTTCAGATAGAAAGGATTTTGAAAACCATAGAGCTTTGTTTAGTGGTTACATGTTCATAGAAAAACATGAGGTTTCCGTCAACATCTTGTGTGAACAGTTTTTTGCAGATTGATCTCTTTTAAAAAAACAATATTTATCTCACCGCTTGTTGATCTTTTTTTCTAAACGGCAATCTCTCTATCGATGTGTCTTAGTTCTTTTTCTTAAAATCATTTTTGAGAAGAGTAACTGTTTGCATTAAAGATTCCTTTTCTTTTAAATGTTCAGAAAGAGTTTGTTTAAGATGGTCAATCTCTATAGACTATGCACTTGAATTTGAAACGTTATCATTACTCCGTAAGTCAACATGTTGTCCTTCTTTCAAAACTTTAACTTGTTCCTTATATTTTTCAAGCTCAGCAGTTAAAGTATCATTGACACTTTTATTATCCAGGTTTATCTTGGTATAATTAACTACTTGGGTTTTTAGTTGTTCAATCACAGATAATATCAGTGCATCTTGTTGTTCAGAAGAGTTAGAATTTTGAATAGCTGCTTGTTGTGATTCAATCACATACTGAGAATAAGGAATGATATTGCTATCACTGGTTATTTTAGTCTCTGAATGATTTACAACATTCGACTGTTCAGAAGATGACATCGCCTGCATAGCTTGATTAATCATATTATTATTCACATTACCATGTTTGTATACCTCAGCGAGAGCATCTGAATCATAATGAGATAAATTCACCATGAGAGCAACTTTGGCAGTGTTAAGTTCATCACAATCAGAGTCATATGCATCCAAATCATCTGCTTGATAAACAGCATTGTAGGTAATGACAGTCTGTGTGGCTTGACCTTCTATAATTCCTAGATCTGCCAAAAATGCTAGTTCCTCCTCATGTAGAATTTGACCGTTTACTTGAGCTTGTACCAACAAAACTTTATCCTTAAACCATGAATCATCCTGTTTTCTCTTAGGTTTAGTGCACAGTTTAGACATGTGTCCTTCCCCTTTACACTTGTAACAAATAATAGTCCTTTGTTTCCTAGAATTGCTTCCAAATGCTCTTGGAATGTAGGTCCTTGTAGTACCCGCAGCAAAAGAAGTGTGTCTCCCATGAATTGGTTGTAAGGTCACTCTCTCATCATTAATGGTAGCTTGTTGCCTAGGGTTTGACAAATTCCTCAGCTGATTATTGGTAGTAGGATAGCGGGAAGTGACAATAGTAGTCAAGAAAGACATCATGTAATTGATGGCATCAATAGGATCATCACCTTTCTAGAACACTGGAACAATTAGACCTGAGTCTAGTTAGGGAAATTTAGATTGTTGGGTAACTGTGGGAGCATATTCCAATTGAGGAATGGATGATGGTGGAGAATAAACGTTGTGATGAACTGATGATTGATAATCATTGGATGGATAAGTTATTGTGTGTTGATGATTGATTATTTAAGTATTGTTGAGACTGATAAGGTGAACCATGCTGTAGAGACTGATATGGTGAAACTTGTGGTTGAAATTAAGAGTTTTGGTATGAGTGCTGATGAGTTGGATAAGGAGACTAGGTCATCTGATGGGTTGCAACCAAAGTATGCGGATCTGAGTTGCGTTCATGCATTAAACGAACCTCATTTGCATGAAATTCAAGTTGTCCCAAGTACGCATAAAGTTGATCATTGTTAGTTGTTAGCCTTAAAATATGTCAGCTAATACAGAATTACATTAGATTATTATTTGTTAGATACGAAGGGCTAGAAATGTCAAGTTACGATAGTTAGGCGTATATATACCCTCCTATACTTCCATAGGAGGGTAGAGGAAAACCATTTGTACATCTCATAAGTGTGTGTGTCTTTCTCTCTCTAGAAAACACACACATCTTACCCTTTCTCTCTCTAAACTAATAAACATGGCTTACTTCTTGTTTAATCCTCCCCGAACCTCCAGATCTTATGTTTTAGGCGTGAATCTTTATGTGTAACAAGTGGCATCAGAGCCTAGGTTAGATTTCATGTTAGATGTTTGCTTATTCTTGGTGTTCGTGAGTTTTTAAAGCTAATTTCGAGCTTATCTTTAAGCCATAAGCTCACGGCTTGGTGTTAGTTGTGGCTTATTTGATCTAAAGCTTTAAGCTTTTCATGTCTACTAGTTTCTAGCCTTGACTTCACTTGAATTCGTGGCTTATTTTTACTAGAAACTAGATTATTTAAAGCTTATAGATCGTGGCATATTTGTCAACTGCTCGAACATCTGAACAAAATGGAGTTGTCGAAAGACAGAACCGTACTCTTGTTGAGGTTGCTCGAAGTTTTTAACCCCGGGATATGGGCGAAAACCTTTTCTCCATCATATGTGAGATTATCCTCTAAGGATCACCATTATCTTTTCTTCATAAATGTTATCAAATCCTTTTTTCTTATCCTGTGAACTTTCTTTTCTCCTTCGGGAGTGAGGGCACCATTTTTGACCCCGGCATCTATGCTTTTCATTTTTCTTCTCTTGAGCCGGTGGAATTTGAAAGTCAAATGGAAGTTTGCACTTCCACTTGTTCCATCCCCATGGACAACTAAATGCGGGGATCGAGTCAAGCTATGTGACTCGGTTACCAAAAATAAAGCACTTCGTGGGAGGCACCTCATGCTTATCTATCTTTCTTCTTTCTTATTTCTAATGTGATGTGAGGAGGCTCGTACTCTTCCGATTCTTGTTGTTTGTGCTTGTGATTGTTTGTAGGATTGACCCAAAATTTTTGAAGACTCTCGTGTTTGGTGTTTTGTCCCGGTTCACTCGAGCTTCCTAGCCTTTGCTTGCCATTAGTTTGGGGAAATCCGATATCCTAGATTATTATCGACTAGCATTTATCTTGTAGCTTACTTAATAAACGGCTTAAGATTTTTGTGATACTTTCTCCATGCTCAGATTATGCATTCGACTTTTTGAGTTCTTAGTATGGGGTTATAAGCCTTAGACTAGAAAACATTGAGGACAATGTTTAGTTTTAGTATGGGGTGGTATATCTTCGATATGATCTTACCTACCTTTTGCTTGTTGTTCTTACGTACCCCGTTTTTCTCGCAAAAATTTTAAAATTTTATATAAGAATTTAAAAGTTTAGTTTTAATTAATTAATTAAAA
>BQNB010154096.1:0-15563 GCA_026074375.1 Tanacetum coccineum | reverse complement strand
TTTGAATCTTTTAATTTGATTGATGTAAAACTTATTATTATTTTGAATTTATGCAACGGTGTTTATTTTTAAAACGTACCCTTAGAGGTCGTTCTTTATGCTTTGTACTTGAGATATTCGATAACGTCACGCCCCCGGACGCTAAATCGGATGGGACCCTATTTGGGGGTGTGACATATTTCTGCTCTCAGTAACTCCATTTTGTTGAGGAGTTCTAGCTACACTATATTGTCTCAAAATACCCTTCTTTTCACAAAACTGATTCATTTCTCTATTCTTGAACTCAGTTCCATTATCACATCTAATCACTTTAACCTTGTGATCTACTAGATTTTCTATCCTAATTATAAAGGACTTAAGAATCACTAGTCTCATCCTTAGTAGCTAGAAAGAAAACCCATGTAAACCTACTATAATCATATGTGACAACTAGGCAATACATTTTATTCATAAGGCTTTTTACAAATGTTAGACCAAACAAGTCCATATGCAACAAGTGTAAAGGAAGACTAATACTAAGGTTTAGAATGATCTAGGGTTTGTTTTCTTGGTTTAGAAGTTGTGCCTTAAGGTGTTGTAACTTGTGTTAAGTAGGTGATGAGAATTGAACATGATTTAGGAGGTTGGATGACCTAATTGGTATTTCATGTACATTTAACTTATACATTGAGCTCTAAAAGGTTGTACTAAGATTTTGGTGGGAAAGTGACTTTGCAAAAAGGCCAGTTAAACCTCTTTTAGGAACTATGTTTCTTTAAAATCAACACTATACAGATTGTTCTTTCTAGGAACTCTAAGTAAAACTTAACTTTCATCAATTAACTTAAAGTTTAGAGATAAAACAATACATTCAGTGTCATTAAAAAGAATACTATTCTTTTTATCACACATTTGTGAAACACTAAAGAGATCAAATTTTAACTCTCTCACAAAATATAAATTTTCAAAATCTAGATTACCAGTTTTAATTGTACCTTTTCTTGTGATATTTCCTCATTTGGGGTTCCCTCCAAAAGCAACATATCCTCCATCTATCTCTTCATAGTCTGTAAGATAGGACATGTTCTCTTTCATGTGCCTTGAGTATCCACTATCAATTACTCCTTGATCTTGTAAATCCATTTGTGGATTGCCCTGCACATTAGATAAGAAAATTAGTTTCTTTTGGGGACCCAAGCCATCACTGACTTGGATCTGCCTTTTGCATCAATATAATCAAACCTTTTTAGGGTGATTGATGCACTGTTGGTTTTAGAAACATGGTCTAAAACTTTATGCTTTGGTTTCCAAACCTAATAAGCTGAGGCCTTAACAGCATTAAGATTATTTCCCTTAACATCATTAACTACTGCTTTTGGCCTAGCAGTATTAAATTTTTTACCCCTAACAGTATTAACCCTTTGATTAATATTATTGTTTTTAAATGCTGTTTTCTTATGAATAGGCCTCTTAACAGTTGAATGTGCTATTTTAGAAAGATATGACATTGGTCTAGCAGCATTCACTGTTATTTTTGAGTGAGCAGTATTAACTTGTCTAGCAGTATTAACCAATACTGTTATTTTAGAAATTTTGTCTAGCAGTATTAATTGATACTAATGCAGACTTTATTAGTACTGCTCTTGGAACTAAGTTCTTTTAAGCACAGGGGTGAGTCTTTTAAGAAAAGTTTTGATGATCCCACCTTTATAAGAATTGTTTCCAACAGGTGTTTTACCAATCCTTTTTGATTTTGAAACTATTTTTGAAGGTAATTGCAATCAACATGCAAATGAACAAAGCTTCCTCACAAACATAGAATGTCTTATTAAACATCTCAAAATTGCTTCCTAGTATTTTAAGTAATCATATTGTTCTAATTTCTTTGATTGTCTCTTAGACTGTGAGTGTTTTGCCTATGTTGCTCAACTTGTTTTATAGTTTTCCTAGCATTTTTTCTTGTTGTTTTAGATTTGACAAACATATCTTAACAATACTAGCCTAACAAATTACTTTTTCAGTTTTAATGCTGAACCATCTCTTCCTTCCATCATCACAATACCCATTCTTCAATAATTGGGGCAATCACATCATTCTTCCTAACTACCTTAGGGTTATTCTTATACTAGACAATAGCTTTACTGGTTCTCAAACTAAGCGCCACAGTAACACACTCATCAAAACTATAAAAGATAAGGTCCATGTGTTGGAGCATGAACTTTCTTGTGTAAGGAAGTGGGAAACTGCATTATAATTTTTCATAGGCCCTAATAAACTTTCTTGCAATTGTCAACTATCTGACACTCTATGAGCTTGTTTAAACTTTTAGATGCATGTTCAAATTTATCTACATTAAGTTGAATGCCATCCTTTTCTTTTTGAACTGTTTCAAGCTTCTTCCTAAGCTCTCTAATAATTATTTCTCCTATGTGAATTTCAAATTTTAAGCCCTTAATATCTTGTGAATAAATAGACTTATTTGCTTTATAAACTTTAAGTTTTTCTTCCATAGACTTTAAACCTGTTTTATAACCTAGAACCATTAACTCAAAATCTTTAAAATCTTTAATAGTTTTCATATTTGGATTCTTAGAAGTTCAACAAGTTTCTAACGAAGGATTTTGAACAAATAAATCAATGGAATACTCCTTATTCAAGATAGAAAGCCATGAGTAGCATAATTAAGGCCCTTCTTTCTTTCTTTTGCCATGATCACTCTCCATCAAATTCACCAAGACCATAACATGGACACTAAAGCTGTCAAATTAGACGTTTCCTCCACGAGGCACACCCCTTCTTTGAGTTTTCCCTTGTTTGTGTTGTCTATTGGTTTCTTGGAGCTATGTAAACACTAGCAAAATGTTATCCTCTTGTGGCAGTTGTAGCTCCCACTTTGGACTGTTATCAAACCATAGTCTCATTGCCATTAAACAGTAAGCTTCTTCCTTTCCTGTATTCATCAAAAAAACCTCTAGCCCTTAAATTTAACAAATGAGCCATTTTGCCATCTTAAAATCCATCTCTACCATATCATCTGGAAGGATTGTGCAATCCGCATGAGACTATTTGGGTTGACGTAGCAAAGACTGAACAAATAGACAACATCACTCAAGTTATTAAAATTTGTAAAGTTAGCAGCATTAACATACGTGCTAGCATAGAACTCCATGAGATGTTTTAACTACTTCATTAGTGCTAGACTAGGTTTGTTATTCGAAAAGACAACAAGCTATATTCGTGTACTTACTTAACTAGACTTCCCTTTAAACTTCTTCTGTTCATACACCTTAGGTTGTTTGTAGAGATCATCATGCTTATTGTATACAAATCACTATATTTCTCCATACAACAGCATTGTGTTTCCACCAGGTGACAGAACTTCTTAATAGTATTGATTAACACCTTCTTGTGAAATGTTTTCACCCTAAAAGCTCCAACTGACTCACGAAGCTTTTGAAGTCTATCAAAAGTTTGGATCAAGTATCTACCTGAGCTAGGGAGCAGTGAAGTTTCATATTACTGCTTAAAGAGATTCCTTTGAGTCTTTTTTGTAGCTTCATTCCTACCCAATCTATTTTCAATAGCTTTTAGCAACTTCTTAGCATCCTTTATAGAGTTAAACTTTAACTAATGTTCATTCGGAATTCCCATCATTAAAGTGCTTCTACTTCCACCAAGATCTTCTCTAAGCCTTTTCCTTCAGGCCATTTAATAGGCATCTCTATCACAACACCTTCTACAGTTGTTGTTTTTGGCAAGGTTGCACCATTCTCCATGACTTCCCACTGTGCAATAGTTATCATTCAGGATTAAAATTGTTTCAATCCTCATCCTCCAAATCTCATACTCACCAGTTTGACATAGGACTTTGGATCAGCCACCATGGTGCACAAATCTTGATCCATATCTTTTCAAAAAATATCTTGTGTTTAAAAATAGGTTCTTCTCTTTTAAAGCTTCTTAACAAGCTTTGATACCACATGTTGATCCCACTTCAATAGATCGAATTCCTTAAGCTTTATTTAAGAAGTCTAGTATATTAGATTCAATCTAAACAAATATAGTAAGAAACTTGTTTGAAATATATTAAAGATTAAAGCAGAATCTAATCTTTAATATAAGAAAATTATCAATGAAATAGTAATTCAAAAACAAATAAGAATCCAATATTAATTAATATAATATTACCGAAATAATCTCAAATAATTTATGGGGTTACAAAGACCTTGAAGCTATGAATTATATGACTAAGATTGATAAAAGATGTTTTTTATACGTATAAAACTCTATGCCCTAGGATCCTTCTATACACCAAGAGTCCCTACTCAACATACAATACTTTCACCTAAGTATAATAAAATCTTTTCTAAAAAAACAAATACAATATCGAAGTAAGGCACTTACTAAGCAAATAGATACTAACTTAATACTAGCAGGACTAAACTACTTAGAATATTTTCTTGAAGCATAGTAAACTCCTGCGAGGAGTATTAACTTCAAGCAGTCTTTGTACTAGCAGTAGTAACTTTCACTAGCAGTAGTAACTTATCACTAGCAGCAGGTAACTTTAACTGCGCATCTTAATTTTGTTACTAATAGCAGTAGTAACCTTCACTATGAAAGTGTATCAAAAGCTTTAAATTTATAAGACTGAAAATACTGACAATTATATGGAAACACCCGGTAAAAGTATAAACCCTCGTAAGCAGATATAATCTTTTTAGGTAAAGACCAGGTCTCTACCAGGATTAGAGTAGTGTTCTAATAATCATAAAGAAAAAAGACTTTAACAATTTGAAAATAACTTTAGAGTATTTATCAATTGATAATAAAGATGCTACCCGGATATAAGAAATAATTTTATAAGTTTTGGAAATGATTTGTACCTCGAAAGATGGGACTTAAATTTATAAAAATGATTTCTCGTCAAAAACGTTTTTTAGGAACTAACTTGATTAAAATTAAGCACTTATATTTAGTTAACTGACCAAATGTTTCAACTCAACTAATCAAGTACATTATTATATCAAAACTTATTTTGTTTATCAATTTACAAAATTAGATTTCTCAGCGTAGACGTTAAAGACCATAGACAAATCTTTAAAACCACATAGATCATAACGGATCTTTTGACCTATACCTGATATCATTAATAAAAACTAAGTTAAGAAGCAAAATAGATAAGGATAAGATATAACAGTTTGCAAACATACCTATAAGAATAAAGCGATCAGAACATACCAAACACTTATTCATTATCGTAACTTTACCGAGTAGTCATGAGAGATTTAGCCTCTCATGGCTAAGGAGTTCATAACAAAAGCACACTTTACATAAACTTCCATTATTTCAACAACTAGGTAAGAAAACTTCTTCGTTCTTGATCGTTAGATATTTTTCTTCAAAGGAAAAGGTGTTTCTTGGTGTTTTGGTGAAAGGATTAAACATGTTGTGTGTAAATGGGATAGAAATGTGAGAATGATTGTGAAGAGGGATGCCTTGATGATAAACATTCTCTCATTGATAGGCAAGATTGGTGTGCAAATGAGGTGCACTTAGGAAAAAGTGCGGCCGAACATTGGGAGTAAATAGCTATACATTTAATGACTTTTACTGGAAAGTGCACGCACTTACAAATATTGCGCGGTTTTTGAGGGAGTTTAATGTATGTTGCAGTTAATGACTTTAAATTCTTTAAAACTTAGAGAAATGTGCGCGCACAATGTAACAAGTGCGGCGTTTTGGGTTTTAGGGGAAAGTGTCGTGCACAAATGTAGCAATGCGGGACGGCTTCTTGAACTTGGCTAGAAAACTTTTTCTTTTTCCTGTATCAGTCTTTCAAAAGTGTATATATTCATGATCTTGGGGATGGGTCTCTAGAGTCCATCAATATGAACCTATAAGCAATTCAAGCTTAATTAAGTATCAAAAGTTCACGAGAAATGATAGAATAAACAAAAAAATAACGTCATAGAAACATGTAAATCTGGGCGTTATCAAATACTCACCACACTTATCTTATTGCTTGCCGCTCTAGCAATGGAAAGCGAAAAAAATAATAAAATCATTGTTTGACGTGGAGAAAATTTAGATTTTTTAAGAGAGTCTGTCATATTAGAAATAACTTTTCACCAGGCATAGACATATAACACAGCACCTCACATAGGGATAGTGTTTGATTTTAAATTCACTCAACCACTCAGATAGGGTCTAAATATGTTTTTGTAAAGAACACTAAATTTGCACAGACATAATCTAGACAGCTACCATAGGCTTGTACTTAACACATAAACTTGACACGAAAGGGCGGAACTTTGGGTACTATAATCGAGAGGATCCAAACTTCTTGCGCCGAACATAAGCCTTATTTCTTATTGAACTATTATAACTCATATAGATTTTTTTTTATACATACTAAGGCTTATATCTAGCACATACTTTTCTTCATTCAACTTTCAGATATTTCAGCAACATAGCATTAAAAGGAGCGCTTGCGAGAATAAGAACTTTGCGAGATACATTTCATGTGATAGGCTTCGGTCTAGTAAATGATGATTAAGCACAAGTTCTAGAGCTTCTAAATTACCGGCTCTCTCAAATATAATTTTCAACCAATACCAATGTTCCAGAAAAGGTGACAAAAGACCAATACGTAACACATCTGTAACACGGAATAGAGCACATACGACTGCAATAAACCTTAACACGACAAGCGAAAGGCATCAATATCTTATGTACCAAAGGTGGATTACTCGAAATTTTTAATGGAGTATATTTCCATAATTTATAGACTGGTGTGTGCTAGACTTAATGTCAATCCGTTGGGACTTCCTTACTAAGATTCATTTTTTATTTCAAAACATATAATAAAATATTAGTTAGAAAATTTTTAATAGGGAAAACATAGAGGGATATGATTAATTTTTCCTATTTGGCTCCCCTCCACACTTAAGTTGAACATTGCCCTCAATGTGATAACTAATAATAGAGATAAATGAGGGAAAATTAAAGGAAAACGGTACTTCCCCCGGGCATAGAGAAATGCCATATTGTAAGCTAATCTTGAGCATACGTCGTAATTTTCCACATTTTTTAAGCTAAAGTACCTGCTTAAGAGTAAGCAAAAGCACACAAAGAGAAAATATTTTTGATTTTTTTAAAAAATAGATAAAAGATATTTTGTAAAGATGGAGGAGGAAGCTCCACCTCCTTTAAGTGAAAGCATAGGGTTGCTCCCGAGAAGCTCCTTTAATTTGTAAGAAGTCATTACTAGATCATATCTCGAGGGTCATTTGGTTTTGGGAAAAAGGAGTGACTGCATCCTTGGTTTATTATCTTCTTCGGTGATATATATGAGTCGTTGGCCATTGACTACGACCGTCTTTCTATATATTTCCATAAAGTATAACATTCCTGGATATATTGAGTTTTTACTACATAAGGTGACTAACCACGAATCTAAGTTTCGGTTGTTTAAATTTTGTACTTGATTGAAAAAGTAGACTTTATTTCCTTGCTTGAATTGCTTTTCCACATTGTAATTTTCAGTCATGCCAGACTTTGGTTCTTTCTTGTAATAGACGAGATTTTCATATGCTCGTTATCTAAGTTTCTTCTAGACTCCTGCAATAGAATACAATCAAATCTCCCCAGCAGCGATTATAAATCTGGTTGCCATTTCATTAGTGCCCAGAATGCACGGTTTTCAATATCAAAGGTAATGGCAGTTCTTGTCCATAAATTAGTTTTTTATGGTGTGGTACCGATAGGTGTTTTGTAGGGAGATTGCGAAAATCCCAAAGAGCATCCTCAAGTTTTTCTTGACCAAATGAGAAGGATATGATCTTTAACAGTTTTTTTAGAAGAATCTTTAAAGAGAGCCTAGTTCGTGTTTTCAACTTGACACACTGGTTTGAGGGGTGAAAAGCGTAAATAAACTTTGGATTACTCCATATCTTTTCATGTATTTTGTCCATTATTTAGTTATAGAAGTGGGGTACCAACCGATCCAGCTGATTAGAGTCTATGGGCATTCTAAAATGGAAAAATAGCATCTCAAAAGAGTGATTACTACTCGGAAAGGTGCGTCATTGTTTGGTATACCTTTACTTCGGCCCTTAAGATACGTTTATACGACGACTAAATGTATTCAAACTTATCAAGATTTCGGAATTTCCTATAAATCGATACCTCATATGTCAAAAATTTCACATACTTGAATGATTTTTAATGGCATCTCATCACGTTTTGATAATCGTTTTCTAATCTTTTGGCAATGCTTTAACATAAGTGGAACTAAAGAATGAAGCTTCTTTGATGATTTTTGTCCATACCATCCTTGAATCAAGGACTATTTTGAGCAGTTTATGTTTTGGTCAATATATGCCCACCTGTTAGTCTGTGGTGACATTTAATCTAAAATTGGTTTGGGTAACTGTTCTAATATAACAACGTCTGACATACCATCGAGAACATACTTTGAAAAGTTAAGGTCCTACCCAAAAGTAGTGTTTGATGTTAAGAAAATTTATTCTTTTTGTTGATATGTCATCCCTTATGGTATAACATTACCGACTAGGTAGTTTGCAAGTCTAACGAACCACGGTTCGTCATGGTGGTTGATTCCATAAGAGTTTCTCTAGGAAATTATAATTGACTTCACTAATCATCGCTTGTTCTCATAGTTTTCAAGTCGGATAAGTGATCGCTGCAACATTTTTCGGTATCTCTTTCTATCATTGAATTTCTAAGGCAATTCTTGTAGAAGTAAGATCCATCGAATAAGGCGCGTTTTAGCATTTAATCTTGCTTATTGAATAAGTGTCCTTAGAGTGAATGATCGGTATGAATAATAGTTTTCGAGAGAATAAGATAGGATCTCAATATGTCAAATGCAAAAACTACAACCATAAGTTCTTTTTCGGTTACGGTGTATTTTTGTTGAGCGGAATTAAGGGTTTTGCTTGCGAAGTATATCGGGTGAAAGTTTTTACCATCTTTTTGACCTAAGACGGCTCCTACAGCGAAATCACTTGCATCACACATAAGTTCAAACAGAAGATTCCAGTTTGGGTTTACGATCACAAAAGCACATGTGAGTTTCTCTTTTAATTATTCAAAAGCTTTTTGACATTCATTGTCGAATTAAAATGGAGTATCTTTTTCGAGCAATTTAGTTATAGGTCGAGTAATTTTTGAGAATTCTTTAATGAAACGTCGATAAAAACCGGCATGTCCAAGAAAGCTTCTAACGCCTTTGATATTAGTAGGGGGTGGAAGTTTTGAGATCACATCAATTTTTGCTTTTGTCGTCCATCAAGGTCCTGCATGGACCACCTTTTTCCGAGAGCTACAATTCCCTTCTTTGACCATGAAATGACATTTTAAACCCAGTTTTAAAGGACGAGATTAACGTCTTTACAACGTTGGAGCATTTTATCAAGGTTGTTTAGGCATGTGTCAAAAGAGTTTCCAAAGACGAAGAAATCGTCCATGAATACTTTGACTGATTCTTCAATCATATCGTGAAAGATTGCCAACATACACCTTTGAAATGTGGCAGGAGCATTACATAGCCCGAAAGGCATTCGCCTATAAGCGTATGTGCCGAAAGGACACGTGAATGTTATTTTTTCTTGATCATTAGGATCGATAGGAATTTGAAAATACCCAAAAAAACCATCGAGGAAACAAAAAATTTGTTTTCCTGCAGTCTTTTTCAAGCATTTGATCCATAAATTGGTAAAGGAAAATGATCTTTTTTGCGGTTGCTTCATAGAGTTTACGATAATACGATTGCTTCTCGCCACCTGTAATGGATCGGTTGGAACCGTATCATTTTTCGTTGGTGACAACTGTAATACCACCTTTCTTTGGTACATAATAGATAGGACTAACCCAAGGCTAACTAGCAATGATAAATTATTACCGGGTATCCAAATTTTAAAAGATTTCTTTTTTGATAACTTCCTGCATGTTCGGATTTAACCTTCTTTGTTTTTGGACAACGGGTTTCTTATCATCCAGAAGTTGTATCTTGTGTTTGCAAAATGATGGGCAAATACCAGGAATATATTGTTTTCCAAGCAAAGGCTTGCTTATGCTTTTTAAGGACAGAGATGAGTTTCTTTTTCTTTTCTTTGGATAGCTGATATGATATGATAATGGGAAGAAAGGAGGGTTCTTCCAGGAATACATACTCTAGATTATCAGGAAGGGGTTTAAGTTTGAGATCTGTAGGAGGTTCTTCGAGAGATGTTTTGATCTTATAATCAGTATTGATGGTGATTTTTTCGAATGGCGGATCTTCGGTATCAGATTCAGAGTCAGAGTTTTCATCGGCAGTCATTGCCATGAATTCATCAAATTCAACAAAGATTTCTTCTTCGAGAAGGGTTCCTTCAATGGAATGAAGAATTTTACTACCTTCGTCTAGAAGAGCGTCAAAATCTTCTTCTAAGATTTCATCGATGACATCGATACTGAAACAGGTATCATCGTTTGAATAGGAGTGTTTCATTGCAGAATCGATATTGAAAATCATTCGTTCAGTTCCAACTCCAAGGTTGAGTTGTTTCTGTTTAACTCGAATTACTGCATCAGCAGTGTGAAGAAAGGGTCGTCCCAAAATAGTGGAATTTTAACTCTCCTCTTTACCATTTCGATAATAACAAAATACAGCAGGAAGAGGAGAATTATACCAACTTCAATGAGCATATTTCAGCTATTTCCAATAGGTAATTGGAATGAAGCTGTCGGCTTAATCTTACGCTCATTTTAGTAGGTTTAAGATTTTCAAGAGATAATTTGGCATATAGTGAATATGGCATAAGGTTAATGCTAGCACCAAGGTCGGCTAAGGCATTGCAGGAGAAAGTTTTGTTGAAATTACATGGAATAAGAAAACTTCTGGGGTCTCTGAGTTTAGGTGGAACTTTGTTTTGGATCATCGCTGAACTTTCGTCGCTTAAGAAAGCGGCAGAAATTTGTTTGATTTTATGTTTGTTGCTTATGAGATCCTTGAAAATTTTCATAGATAGCATTCCAGCCAAGACATCAAGAGATGTACATTGATTCGAACTGCGCGGATCATGTCAAGAAATTTTCTGTATTGAGCTTCCATTTTTTCTTTCCTTAGACGTTGAGGATACGGGATTTTTGGTTTGTATGGTTTGGGTAATGTAGTTTCCTTGACTGCTTTTGGATTTTGAGTTTTCGGTTGTGGTGTAGGTTCTTCATCTTCTTTATCGCTATTGTCAAAATTGATAGGGTTTTCAGAATTAGTTTATTGATCATTTGAGTTCACTGGTGGGTTGTAGGATTTACCACTTCTTGTGAATACATCATTCATATGCTCATTACGAGATTGTGGTGTTTGGTAAGCTTTAGAATTGTGTCCTTTTGGGTTTGGTTGAGTGTTACTAGGAAGAGATCCAGAGGGTCGACCAAATTGCTTGTCAGCAAGTCTGTCAATACTTGGTTTCATGATTTTGATTTAACTTATGATTTTTGGGCTACGGTTTCCAATTGAGTTTTAAGATCCATGAACGTTTCTTTGACGAAATTGTTGGTCGATTGCTGAGATTTCATGAAATCGTTGAATTGTTTTGGAAAATTGTATGGCTTATCATCGATATTGGATCGGTAGTTGTCTCGATTGTAACTACTTCATTCGTTTAAACGGCAATTATCACGATTCGAGTCTCGGTTGTGGTAATCATTGTAAAAATGAGTCTTACGAAAAGTTTGCATGAATTTAGCTTCCACCTTACGGGACATAGGTATATCATCTTCATCAAGATTGGGTTTTGTTTTTTTTCATGGGTTTGGAGTTCTTTATACCGAGCATCCATTTTTAGGGTCATGGCATCCATTCGGGCCATAATTCTGTCAGTATTGGAATTACAGCTGCCTTCATCGATGAAAGCAATGATTTTCTTAAGAGATGATTTGTTTTTTTGATTTTAGCATCCCAGTCGAGCTTTAGTAAGACCTTGTCTTCCAAAAGCTGATAAGCCTGATTTAGTGTTTTATAAAGGAAACTACCTCCAGCTGCGGCATTTAGACTTCCTTGATTTATTTCTCTTAGACCATGCTAAAAGATTTTAGATAATGTTTCCTTTGGTTGGATTGTGACTAGACAAGATTTCAGAGCATTTCCATCATAAGAACCAACGTCAGTAATTATATTCATTCTCGTGTTGAGAGTAAGCTCGGA
Source organism: Tanacetum coccineum (assembly GCA_026074375.1). Lineage (NCBI taxonomy): Eukaryota > Viridiplantae > Streptophyta > Magnoliopsida > Asterales > Asteraceae > Tanacetum > Tanacetum coccineum. Next base: position 3,367 of record BQNB010154096.1, on the reverse strand, counting down.
TTTCTTTGAGGAGTCGGTCAAAAAGAGCTGGGGGAAAGAATCGGATAATGAAAGCGGTTTGGAGTTCATCCCATGTTTGGATAGTTCCTTTGTTGAATTCGTCCAACCATGTTTTTGCTTCCCCAGTAAGGGACAGGGGAAACATCATTAGGCGGACGACTTATAACAACCCAAGAATTTTCATCAAATGCAATACCTATTTTACTATTATCACAATTGTAACAGGGGAAAATGTTAGCTTATTAACATTACTTAAAAATCTCAGTATGTCATAACTAAAGAAACAAGCTCACACAACCTATCTATGGCAATCCTGTCTTCCTATATGTCAAGCAAACATCATAACATGTCAAGTCAATATCATAATATTATTATTAAAAAGTACATTATTCCTATAATGTACCATTCGCAATGTTATATTAAACTGGGGAAGGCTTTAAACCGTTAACCATATCTCTCTAAACCTAATTTCGTGAAGGGTTAATATCTAAAGTGAATGCACAAGCTACTAAAGCATATGTACAAGTAATATAACATCTCATTTGAAATATAAACTCCCTCCAAGTCAAGTATAAGTTTTCAAATCACAATGTACAAATCATTGATTCATAATATCCAAAATAGTCGTTTTACCTCCGTTTTCATTCTAACTTCTTCACCATCACTTGTGTACAAGATACTACACTCAATGTACAATGTGTAAACCCTAATTATTCTATTCATAAACTTTCATACACATTTTTACACTCAAAAACCCTAATTCAAAAGTCAAAAACCCTAACCCGAGCTAAATACTACACTATGACCCGTTTCTTCATTTTTATCCATTGTAAACCTAAACCAATACTCAAATAAGTTGTAATAACTTATTTTACAACTATGTCAATCCTATTTCATCATTACTTAATTATCTTATATTAAGTGTACGTAAAATGAAACCGAGAAACCCTAATGAGCCCTAAATGATCAATCATACCGTTTTCCCCTTCTCGTTTCTAACCATTTCATTCTCAAGTAAGCAACCAAGAGCCATTGTAAACTCATAAAATAAGTTTACAAACCATTATCCATCATTATCCATCATTACTTTGACAATGTACAAGAATTACAAAGCTAGAAAACCCTAAAAGCCTAATACGAGCCCTAATTCAAACCACGGCTTACTCTTTCCATTTCGACCCATTTTAGCTTAAACCACCAATCAAATTTCATTAGTAATCCCTTATACAATGTCAAGGATCAGTATTCAATCACCTTTGATCAAGATTACACGAATTATAAGCCAAGAAAGCCAAAGAAACCCTAATCGCACCCTATGAGACCCGCGACCTCATTTCTTCATTTTTGACCCGTTTTAACTCAAACCAATTGCTAAATCCTAATGACACTTCTTATTACAGACCTTGAGAACATATATCAACCATCCTTAATCATTATACACGAAATGCAAGCAAGTAAACTTGTGAAAACCCTTGTCAAAGCTATTGGGGGGAGGGGAGGGGCTGACGGCGGGCATAGGGGGGGGGGGGAGGGGGGGGGGGGGGGGGGGGGGACCCTTTCTTTGCCTTCTTTTACCCATTTAAGACCCATCCATGTGCAAGATACTTACATGAACTCCTTCTAGAAACCCTTAAGCAGCTTACCCATAGCCAAAATAAAAGGCACATGGCCTCTCTTTTGCTAGAAACAGCCGCGACATCAAAAAGAGGTACACACCTCATTCAAGCTAGTTTCTAGCTTAACCACCACATCTAATAGCTTCTCCTCATCACCCTCTAGGTCTCTTATGTGTCCTAACTCAGATTGAAAGCTTTCCTTGAGCTCTAAGGGTCATTTGACTATAAATAGCAACCTAAACAAACTCTTCATTTTTTCTTCATACCCTACTTCCTCCTCTATATAACCCTTTACATTATAATCAATCCTTTGTCTAATAGATCCTAGTGATCTTAAGAAGGCTCATGTTCAAAAGAGCAATAAGAAACAAAGAAACAAACCCAGAGTACGTTTATACTAAGACGTACGAAATGCAAAAAGTCCCGATTTTAACCCGTTCTAAGCTATAAGCTCAAACCCAGGTGTTCTGTATATATCTAATTCTGCTCCTAATACACGATTATAAATGTTCATGATGATCCTAAATATACTCTTGTTAAATTCATACTCAATTTCATGCTTCATTTTTCCGTTTTGATCCAAAAATCCGAACACACGGAAACCCTAATTTTATGTTTTTTCTTAATCTATAAGCTAAACTTGTAAACTATTGTTATAATCTATCCCAGTAAGCTTAACTAACATTAAAATAAGTGCTTTGATAAGTCATGAAAGAATTTGAACTTAAAACCCGCGCATTTTCATTTTAAAACCCTAATATGACCCGTTTTGTTTCCTAGCTTAACGAATCGTTATTTTAAACTTGCGTTGCGTTAAATCCTCATATTTTAGTTTTTTATAACTTATAAATGTTTATTGAAATGTTAAAATAAGCTTGCATGGCAATTTGGACATGTTTGGTAAATATTATCCATGCAAGGGGTATATATCGTAACTTTCATAAACTTATAACTAAAAGGACTAAAAATGTTATTTTATCAAAGTTATAACTACAGGGGTCTATTATGTCACTTTTCAAAGTTCAAGGTTTACTTTGTATATCTTTAAAAGTTGAAAGACCAAAGTCGTAAAAGTGCAAACTCCAAGGGTATATTCTGTCACTTTTCAAACTCAAGGGTCTAAAATGTGACATCTTGAAAAAGCATAAAAACACATTCAAAACATTACAAGACATAACTTTAATTAATGCTTCTCATGTTTATCAATTCTAGTTATTGAATAAAACGCTTAAAACCGATTATATCGTATCACAATACTAGGGAGCTTCATATTAAGAGGTTTCAACTTGGTATTACGTTCTGACTGAGTTGTTGGGTTTACGATTTGAAGTGCCCTAGCTCCTCAAACGTTTACTGAATGACTTCTGAATTATGATGGCCCGAACGGTGATACAATAATTCCAAACTCTCCAATCAAACTTATAACAATATTAAACTCTTAGAATCAAAGTGCTAGAATACAATCTTCCTAAGACTCGACATATTATCCTAGGTTACGTGACGAAGTTGCTTTCTTTCAAGTTGATATACTTTCCGCCTGAGTAGATAACGTCGTACTACCATACAGACGCCTTTCCTTTGATATACTTTTATCGTTAAGCATATTTCCTTATACTGTTAAGGTGAGATTCATAACCTCGCCTTTACTCATTTACATGTTTTATAAACCCGCGAGGGGGATACATGCTTGTTACAAACTCTATTACATACTTGTTTATCTTATAACAATATGATTGCTTTTCAAGGACTTA
>BQNB010154095.1:0-15563 GCA_026074375.1 Tanacetum coccineum | reverse complement strand
TCTCTCTCCTCCTATTCCGATTTCTCCTATAATTTGCCCCTCCTCTACTATCCCCGTTGTGGATCTTGATTTGCCTTTAGAGGAGGCGGATGTGACTAGTTTTTCGGATGACTCGATATTACGGGGTATCGAGAGTGACCGTGACTCAGGGGAGGATACTACTTCTATTGATGATTTACCCCTTGATGACTCGATAATTCTTCCCGAGTATGAGTCATTTACTTTTGATGACGAGCCCGTGATAGCTGAAGTTAATGTTTTTGACGAAATTAACACTAGTGAACTTTCTTACCCGGGTATAGGTGAAAATGTTGTTTTAGATGAAGAAGAAGATACCTTCACATATTCTACCCAAACTTTTCTTCCATTTGTCACCTATCCCGAGGTTTTACCCGTATCTTACTCCACGGGGAGTGAAGATAAAGTTTTTAATCCGGGTATTTTTGATAATGATGCTTTTAAGGATAAGAGTTCAAAAGAGTTAGCTCCATCTAAAGCTCTTTTGACTCTTGATGTTTTTGACCCTCTCCACCCACCCTTAATGGACTTTAATGTTACTAAAGCATTTTTTGGGTTCACATTTTCTATCTTGAAAATCTTTTCTAAAAAGTTTGTTGAACCCGGAATCAAAAATGTTTTGGTATATCTTTCATCTCTAGTTTGGGGAAAGAGTCAAGCGAAGGGGACTCTATAATAAACAAGCGCTTCGTGGGAGGCACCCCATGCTTATCCTTTTATTTTCTTTTCATTTTCTATTTTCTTTGCTTCCCCAAGGACAAATTAATTCGGGGGCGAGTATAGCTTGTACTCGGTTAACAAAAACTAAGCCGTTTTAGAGATGTCTTTTGAGCTAACAATGTAAAAGAATCTCTTATCCTTGTCTTTATCGAACTAACATCTATTCTTTTGGCATGACCTTAGAATTTTTGTTAAAGATTCCTTTTGACCCGTCTTTTTAAACTTTGAGGACAAAGTTTCATTTTAGTTTGGGGAAGGATATCTTCGATATTGACTTGCACTTCACGCAACCTTGTTTGAATCTTTTTGAATTACTTTTTTGAAAAAAGTGAGAAATTTTAAATTTTTGCTTGCAAGAAAAGCTCAAAAGAAGCTTAAGTTTGGAAAAAACACCTCTTTTTGGTAGTCCGTTGGTGAGAAATAGGAGTTAATTTTGACTTGACCGGGTGAAAAATGCCCTAGCTAGTTCTTTAACCTACCTTTTGTAGGGCCAAGCTTTCACAAATCCTATTGCTTTGGATTTTAAAATGTGAAGAACAAGAAATGATGTAGTTAAATATAAGTGTATTTGTTTAAGCAAGGTTTATTTGGAAAACCTAAAGCTTATATTAATGATTTGTGTCTTTTTACTCCCATAAGCTCTTAACACACTTAATCATACGTGCTCTTTTTAATTTAGCTAAGTCAACCAATGTCTTTAGAAAAAGTCTTACATTTTGAAAATAATATGTAAGTAAGATTTTTGGTTTCAAATTTATAAGTTGATTTTCTAAAATGAAAATTTTCCATTCATCAAAAAGATAATTATAAAAAGAATGCCAATGAAGCATTTCTAATGCAAAAGCATTATTTTTCGTGCCAATGAAGCATTCGAAAAAATAGAATAACAAAAGCTATATGTAGTTTTTAATCGTTGGCGTATCCATGTTGAGAGAAAGACTCGGATGGGGTCGCAACTAAGGATTAAAACTATGTACGTAGGATCAAGGTTCGTAGGCATTCATCACTAGGGAGCGCGGCCTAGGTGATGATTGCAACTAAGGGACTTTGGATTCTAAGCTTTGTAGGAAAAGGTGTTGTCGCGATAACCCACAAACGTTAGCAGCGGAGTGGGGGTTCGAACTAAGAACACCGGTTGTTGTTGCGATATCCTATTTGGGAGAAAGGCCTAAGTAGGGGTTCGAACTAAGAACAACATTCCTATTGCAAAAGAAAAAAAAATAATTATAGTACATGGAAAATAAAAAGAATGGTTAAAAATTTCATTTTCTCAAATCAATTTATAAGTTTTGTTTCCGAATCTCTTTTAGCTTTGAGTCGAGGTTTATCTATGTTATTAACATTTGAGCTCACAAGGCTTATTTGTAAAGCTTAGATGAATTTCAACTATGAAGATAAATTGATCTATGGTTGAGTTAAAAAGAGTGCACACATCTTAATCATTAATTTATTCCTGGGAGTGAAAAGTTCACAAGTTGTAAGTATAAGAGCTTAACCATTTGGACTTATATTGACAATGATCTTGTTTAATAGCTTTGTTTAGTCTAGTGAAAAGTCAAGGATGACGAATTTTCCTCTTTTGTGCTCTATTAATCGGGAGTAGCCTATTTCAATGAGCCTAAAAGTTGCAAAATTGCAATGATTGCCATTAATGTGTTTCCATGAGATTAAATGTTGAGAAAAAGCTTAAGTTGTTTAAAAAGGTGATTCATAAAAGGTGAAAACAAGGGCATTTTGGAAACTTGTTAGTTTACAAAGTGTACACTTGATAACATTGCGTGAGGACACGGCAATCCTTTAGTTTGGGGAATTTTGATAAATGCTTAATTGTATATATAAAATACCCAGGATTTTGCCAAATAAAAGCCAAATAATGCCAAAAGGATAGAAAAATGTGTGCTTTTGTGTCTATTGTGCAGGAAAGGTTAAAAAAGACAAAAAGAAGCAAAAACAAATCAAAAACCGACAAGAAACGGAGAAGACAAGAAAAAGAGTGAAGACGGGAAGCCAAATCTCAAAGCCGGATCAGCCTGATACAAGAAATGAAGACCCAAATAAAAGTCAAAGGTCCAGTAGTGACAAGTTTCCAAATTATGGGACAATGTTCATAGTCAAGGGCTTATTGGTTGTTTGAGTTTAAGGGACTAAATTTGCAAAAGTGGAAAAGTGCTTTATAAAAGAAGAAAAAGAAGAAGAAAACCACAAGGACTGATTCTGCCATTTTAAAACTCCTATTTTACACTACACAAGGGCGGGTGAAACACAAGGGCCAAAAGTGCCAATCCTCCATACTTTCAAACAGACAGAACGCGGCTTAAACTCCTCCAACAAACTTAACCGTTTTTCCCGCCAAAATTGCCCACAACCCAACTTCGCCAATTCTCACCCCCGCTCCTCTCTATAAATTCGAACCTGTTCATACACCTTCTCCACCTCATCCAGCACACGTGTCAACCACTAATTGGTGCGAACACCTCACTCTTCTCATCAAACGGCTAGAATTAGTCCAAAAATGATCAACGGCCAAGATATAATGGAAGCTTCAAGAAACTCACTCCTCTATTCTTCATTCCTCTATAAATAGCAGCTCTAGGTTTCATATTTCAGTTTTTTTTTTAGTTTTAATTTTCAGTTTTGTACTTCCTTTAATTCTAAGCATTTCTTTTAAGCATTTTCTTTTTAAGCTTTCATTACTTGTACTGTTGTTCTTCCCTCTTGTACTTAATCATTTTAGCAATATCAATTCAGATTACAAGTTTTATTGTCTTTGTTTTCAATTGCAAGTCGATTTTACCTCAATAAGCTCTTAATAAGATCACATTGAGCCTGTATATGTTCACAAGTCAAAAATTAGTCAATAGTGTTACTATCATTACTTATTACTGATTTGTATCAATTTGATTCAAATCATGGACACTTGAGTAGTTTTTGAGCTCATTTTGGAAGTTTAAGGAGTAATAAGCTTCTTCACAGCTTATTGAGCTTAAAGCTGAGGTCTAGAGGCAAGGTGCCAATAGGTATAAGCTTTCAAAGCCACTCACTCAGATAGAGTGGCTTAAGTGTCTGAGACAACACAATTGCAGGTTTTATTTTCATTTCAATATTCTGCTTTAATAGCTTATTCACAATTTGCTTCTTCATTATGAACTTCTATTGTCTATTCTGTTTTATGTAGTTTAGTTAGGTTTAGATTTGTTAGTTTTAAACTGTTTAGTTAAGAGCTCATCTAGGTTTCATTCTTACATTTCTGTCTTACTAATAGTTAGGCTGTTAGTAGTAAAGTAATTTCGTATTATTCTTTAATAAGCTATAGATTTTATAGCTTAAAATAGCTCAATTAGCTTAAGTAGGTGAAAATTAATAGAAGTAGATAAAAAGTTTCATCTGTTTTAGTCTTAAATCAGTTTTTAATTGAACTTAGCTTTGGCAGTTTAGCTTAAAGGTGTGTTTGGATTAGGCTGTGTTTGACTATTAAAGTCAAGACACATTTGTTTTAAACTTTCCTTTAGCTGAGTTAGGGCATATTATAAGTTTTTAAACAGCTTTTAGAAGTTAGGTTTTAGAATTTAAAAGTTTTAGAGTGTAAACACTTTGCTTTTACACCAGGACAATTTTCAGTAAGAGTAACTATAAAATTTGTGATTCAATAAGCATTTAGAGATTATACATAGATAATTCAGTATTAGACATTATAAGTAAGTAGAATTTTAGAGTTTTCAGTGTGAAGTATAGCTTGCATTTGTTCCTTTGCCAACTGCACCAGCAACAACAGTTTTGACTGTTGTTGCTGTTCCTCTTTTTTAAGCTCAATTTTCTTGAAATTGTTGTTAAAGCTTAGCTTATTTTTCTATAGATTCCTCTAGTACACATCTTATTCTATAAGTAGTTCTTTTGTTTTTCACTTTCATCAAATAATAAGCTCATAATAAGCCAAAATCTTAAAAGCTTATAAAAACCTTTACTTTCTGTGACAGAAATCATATAGGCTTATTTTCTAGCTTATTTAGTTGTCTAAAGTGTAAAGTGTCTTTATTAAAGTTGTTTAGTATAAGCTCCTTAGCAACTTTGTAGTTTTAAGTTTTTTCTGAATCTCACTTTTTAATAAGCCAAAAATAAGCTGAAAGCGTAGGGTCTGTTTTGTAATTTTCTAATAGTCAAGGGTTACCCGTTTTCACTGAATTGTAACTTTCCTAAAGTTACCACACAAAAAAAGAAATAGAAAAATAAAAAAAAGAAAGAGAGGAACTAATAAAAAAAAAAGAAAAAATAAAAAAAAAAATTAACCATACAAAGAAAAAAAAGCAAGAAAAAAAAAAAAAGAAAAAATAAAGAAACCAAAAAAAAAAAAAATCAAAAAAAAAGGATAAAACAACAAAAAAAAAAAAAAAAAAAAAAAAAAAAAAGAAAAAAAAAAAAAACAAAGAAAAAAACAAAAAAAACCAAAAGAAAAATGACAAAGGAAAGGTAGAAAGCAAAAAAAAGAAAAGAAAAAGAAAACCAAACAGAAAAGAAGGAAGAGCTAAAAAAAAAAAAAAAAAAAAGAAAAAAGAAAAAAAAAAAAACAAATGAAAAAAAAAGAAAACCAAGAAAGCATAAAAGAAGAAAAAAAGAAAAAGAAAAAAAAGAAAAAAAAAGAAGGAAAAACAAAAAAAAAGAGAAAGAAAAAACAACAAGAAAAAAAAAAAAAACAACAAAATAAACCAAAAGAAGGGGAAAAGACAAGAAATAAAAAAAAAAAAAAAAACGAAAAGGAACAAAACCAAAAAAAAGAGAAAAAATAAAAAAAATCAAAAAATCAAAAAAAATAAAAAAAAAACAAGAAAACAAAAATAAAAAAAAAAAAAGAAAAGCACAAAAAAAAGAAAGGAAACAAAAGAAAGAAAAAAAGAAAAAAAGAAAAAAAAAAAAAAAAGAAAAAAAAAGAAAGAAAAAAAAAAAAAAAAGAAAAAAAGAAGAAAAGAAAAGAAAAAAAACAATAAAAAACCAAAAGAAAAAAAAAAAAAAAGGAAAAAAAAAGAACAGAAATAAAAAGAGAAAAAAAAACCATAAACAAGAAAAAGAAAAAAAAAAAAAAAAGAAAAAAGGCAAACAGAGAAAAAAAAAAATAAATAAAAAAAAAAAAAAAAAAAACAAAACAAGAGAAGAAAAAAGAGAAAACAATAGAGCATAGGAAAAAAAACAAAGACAAGAGAAAAGAAAACCAAAAACAAAAAATAAGACAAAAAAAAAAAAGAAAAAAAAGAAGAAGAGAGAAAACAATAAAAGAAAAAAACACCAAAGTAAAAAAAATAAGTAAAAAAGAAAAAAAAAAAAAAAAAAAGAAAGAAATGAGAAAAAAGGAAAAAAAACAAAAAAAAAAGAAAAAAAAATAAAAAGAAAGAAAAAAAAAAAAAAAAGAAAAAAAGATAGAGAAACAAAGAAAAGAAAAAAAAAAAAAGAAAGAAAAAGAGTAAAAACAAAAAGCAAAAGAAAAAAAAAAAACAAAACAAGAAAAAGAAAAAGGAAAAAAAAAAAGAAGAGATAAAGCTAGAATATAGCCAAATGTGGAAAAATCTTTTTAAACAAGCACTTTTTCTGTAAACAGAATCTAGATGCTTATTTTGTAAGCTTACATCTTATTGTCAAAGCTTTTAAGAAGTCCTTTGTTAAAGTTGTTAGGAATAAGTTGTTCTTCAAGTTTGTTGTTTTAAGTTTTTTCTGAAAAGCACTTTTTAATAAGCCAAAAATAAGCTAGAATCGCGGGGTCTATTTGGTATTTTTCTCATAGTCTAGGGTTAATCATTTTCACTGCTGTGTAAATTTACTCAAGTTCACCCGCCTACCCTTGACTTTCACTTTACCAAGTTTGCACCCTGTCTTTCTAGTATAATAAATAGTTTTATAATATTTGAATTTAGTTTAAATAAAAATTAGGTTTAAGTTTTAATTGAACAAATTAGGGTTCAATTAGGTCATACAATTTGGGGCTTTTTGTGCCTTTGCATTTCTGCATCCTTTTAGTGTTTTAAAATCATTTTTCTATATTTTTCTCATTAAAATTGTATTTTCTAGGAATTAAAATAGATTTAATAGATTTACTTTTTCTTATAAAAATCATAAAAAATAGAAAAATAGTTGAAAAATTAAAATTCTTTTTGCATTAATTTTCTTTTTAAATCTAGTATTTTTGAAAAATAAAAGAAAAATTTTAGTGTTAATTTTTAGAAAAAGTTTATTTTTGATAAATCATTAAATCTTAGAAAATTCATAAAAAATTCAAGAATTCATAAAAAAATTTAATTCTTTTTCCTAAAATTTTCATTTTAAATTTGTGATTTTTAGGTAGAAAAGTTGTTAAAAGTCGTGCTTTAGTTTTTAAATTCCAGATTTAGCTCGCGTTTATTTCGTTTAGTGCATTTAATTTTCGTGCTATTTCATTGTTTCTTTAATTCATGCTATTATATTTTGTAGTGTAATCAACAAATCAAATATCTTTTATCATTCTAAGCTCGAATCCGAATTATTCTTTAATTCTCAATTCACGATTTCGTTGGGACACGACCCGAGGATAAGTACTTCCCGGAAAAATATACGAATTGTGTTTTCTTTTGTAGATTATTTACTTATATTTTCTTCTTGGTTGAGAGTATTATTGAAAGAATTCTTTACGATATTTATTACTATTGGGTATATAAATTGAACAACAAACCAAATTTTGGCGCCGCTGCCGGGGAAGTCGTGAACGATTGTTGAAGAATATTCGTTGAAGTAGAGTCGAGAAGATCCTTCCACCTATGTAAAGTTTTATATTCTTGCTATATAAATCAAAAACACAAAAAAATTTCAAAAATATAAAAAGTATAAAATTTTCTTTCTAATATAAATAAAAATAATAAAAAATTAATAAATCCAAAATATAAAAACATTTCCTTTAAAAAGAATCAACAATAATATAATACTCTAAAATGAGTATTATCATAATATCATCGCAATAAAAGATCAAAACACTCCCATTTTTGACACTCCTAAGTACGGCCACAGATGGTCAGGTGGCTTATTCCATATTAAGAAGTAGGCAGGCCGGTCTTCGGATACGCCTCAAGGGACAAGGTTTATTTAAAAAGCTCGCTCTTGTCACCTTTTCATCCGCTCTTCTCCGAGTCATCCAATGACAATACCAACGTTGTTAATGCTCCTCGAGAGCCAAGCGTTGTTGATCAAGACCCCGGTGTGTATATTTCACAAGATCCTCCACAAATCGATCATAATTGTTGTTATGAGTGCGGTGATTCATTAAATGGGATTTTTTGTCAAAAATGCATTTGTGAATTTTGTGGAAAAGGTGCTCATTTCGGTTACAACTGTCCACCAAAAGATCCGATCATTTCTGAGCCAGAACCGTGCTATAATCGAAATTTTGATTGTTTCCCACATGATTTACAAACTCTTCCACAACAATATCTTTGTTGTGAGAACTGTGGAGGTCCTCATGAGACTTACCAATGTCAGCCGATGAACCAAGAGTATTTTTATTCTTCCGGTTTTGACCAATTTCAACCTCCACAGTTTTCCGATGTTTATCAGACTCCTCCGGTAGCAAGTATGGAAATGCTACATGCTCAAGCGGACCTTATAGAATCTATGCAAAGCTTCTTGATGAAGTATGATCACATACCTCATAATGAAAAGAGCATCAAGTTATTGCTTGCGGAGGAGAAATTTTTGAAAATCAAGCAAGTTGTGGAAGAGGAGCAATTTCAACCTGAGTATTTGCAAGAATTGTTGCAAAGTCTTCTTAATGATTTACAAATTCTTAATGAAATCCAACCACTCAAACAAGAAACTCTTAACCAAATTCAGAAAGATCAAGAAGAGAAGAGTATTGTGGAACTGCTTGCTGAAGAGAGATTTCAAGAAGCTAATCAAGTTTTAAATGAAAGTCAATCTTCTCAAGAAATGAAAATCCAAGATTTGGAGATTCAAAAGCAGCAGTGTTTAGAAGAAATGAAAGAATGGATGAATGAGTTAGGAATAAGAGAATATCGAAAGGAGGAGATCCATATTGATTATAGGAGGAAATGTGAAGATAAGATTTATGAGCTTAAGGATAGATTCAATGGTCTAAGCATTGAAATTGGGAAAATCACACAAGAAGCAAAAGAGCTTAGAGAATCTGAAGCTAGAGTTCAAAGTCGGAAGATTATCATTGACGATGATGACGATAATTTGGGATTTTATGCTGTTCATCCGAATACGATTCACACTCCCGTTTCGCAAAACGTAGAGCCTAAGGATTCACTCATAATGGGAGACGAGCATATCAACATTACTCCGGAAACGGAGACGAATAGTGTTGAGACCCTTGTTTCAAACCCAAGTGAGTCCGATGACTTTAGTTTGGGGGAGTGTAATTTGTTCGACATCGATGATTCCTATTACGAGAAGTCCACAAGTAGACTTGCTCATCTTGCTCCACTTTCTCCAGAAATCGTTGAAGTTTGTGTCGATGACGATGATACCGACGACGATGACGATTATGATGACGATTTTTATGATTGTGTTGATATTGAGGAGGACGGAGGAGAGATTGATCTCGACATTTCTAAGATCGTTGACATTCCTCTTCGGGAGAAATTAGTCGAAAGTTATCTTTTAATTGAAAAGATTAACGCTTTTAGTCTCTCTCCTCCTATTCCGATTTCTCCTATAATTTGCCCCTCCTCTACTATCCCCGTTGTGGATATTGATTTGCCTTTAGAGGAGGCGGATTTGCTTAGTTTTTCGGATAACTCGATAACACGGGGTATCGAGAGTGACCGTGATTCAGGGGAGGACACTACGTCCATTGATGATTTACCCCTTGATGACTCGATGATTCTTCCCGAGTACGAGTCATTTACTTTTGATGATGAGCCCGTGATGGCTGAAGTTAATGTTTTTGATGAAATTAACACAAGTGAACTTTCTTACCCGGGTATAGGTGAAAATGTTGTTTTAGATGAAGAGGAAGATTCCTTCACATTTACTACCCGAACATTTTTACCATTTGTCACCTATCCTGAGGTTTTACCCGTATCTTACTCCACGGGGAGTGAAGATAAAGTTTTTAATCCGGGTATTTTTGATAATGATGCTTTTAAGGACAAGAGTTCAAAAGAGTTAGCTCCATCTAAAGCTCTTTTGACTCTTGATGTTTTTGACCCACTCCACCCACCCTTAATGGACTTTAATGTTACCAAAGCATTTTTCGGGTTCACATTTTCTATCTTGAAAATCTTTTCTAAAAAGTTTTTTGAACCCGGAATCAAAAATGCTTTGGTATATCTTTCATCCCTAGTTTGGGGAGGTTTCCACCTCTTATGAGTTCTTCATCCCATGCTTTTTACCATACCATAATGGACCTATTTGGGGAAAGAGTCAAGCGAATGGGACTCTATAATAAAAAGCGCTTCGTGGGAGGGACCCATGCTTATCTTTTATTTTTCTTTTCAGGTTTGTCTATTTTCTTTGCTTCCCAAGAACAAATCAATTCGGGCGGCGAGTATGGCTTGTACTCGGTTAACAAAACTAAGGTCGTTTTGAGATGTTTTGAGCTAACAATGTAAAAAGAGAGGAAGCTTGTTCTTTTTTGTCTTTGTGGTTGTTTGTGATTTTTGTCTAGGTTTTCCGGATTTTGGAAGCTTCATGGTTCAAAATTGTGGAAGGACAAAGCAATTCCTACAATTTCCATCGATGGTCTCCAATCTTCTCTTCATAAAATTGGGAAATCTCTTATCCTTGTTCTTTATCGAACTAACATCTATTCTTTTGGCATGACCATAGAATTTTTGTTAAACGGATTCCTTGTGCCCTTATTTGATGACTAACTTTGGGAAAAGTTTCCTTTAGTTTGGGGAAGGATATCTTCGATATTGACTTGCACTTCACGCAACCTTGTTTGAATCTTTTTGAATTTACTTTTTGTGAAAAAGTGAGAAATTTTTATTTGCCTAACAAGAAAAAGCTCAAAAGAAGCTTGGTTTGAGGAAAAACCACCTCGTTTGGTAGTCCGTTGGTGAGAAATAAGAGTTAATTTTGACTTGACCGGGTGAAAAATGCCCTAGCTAGTTCTTTAACCTACCTTTTGTGGGGCCAAGCTTTCACAAATCCTATTGCTTTGGATTTTAAAATGTGAAGAACAAGAAATGATGTAGTTAAATATAAGTGTATTTGTTTAAGCAAGGTTTATTTGGAAAACCTAAAGCTTATATGAATGATTTGTGTCTTTTTACTCCCATAAGCTCTTAACACACTTAATCATACGTTGCTCTTTTTATTTGCTAGTTCATCATGTCTTTAGAAAAAGTTGTAATTGTGAAAAAGAATTCATTTTAATATGTAAGTAAGATTTTTGGTTTCAAATTTATAAGTTGATTTTCTAAAGTGAAATTTTTCCATTCATCAAAAAGATAATTAATAAAAAGATGCCAAGGAAGCATTTCTAATGCAAAAGCTTATTTTTGTGCAAATGCAGCATTCCGCAATAAATAGAATAACAAAATGCTATATGTAGTTTTGATCGTTGGCGAATCCATGTTGAGAGAAAGACTCGATGGGGTTCGCAACTAAGGATTAAAATATGTTTACATTGGAATCAAGGTTGTAGGATTTCATCACTAGGGAGCGAGGCCTATGTGATGGATTGCAATTAAGGGGACTTTGGATTTAGGCTTGTAGGAAAAGGTGTAGTCGCGATAGAACCCCACAAAACGTAGCAGCGGAGTGGGGGGTAGTTCGGATACTAAGAACACCGGTTGTTGTTGCGATATCCTATTTGGGAGAAAGGCCTAAGTAGGGGTTCGAACTAAGAACAACATTCCTATTGCAAAAAGAAAAAAATAAAAAAATTATAGTACATGGAAAAATATGATGAATGGTTATAAAATTTCATTTTCTCAAATCAAGTTATATAGTTTTGTTTCCTAATTCTCTTTTCGCTGTGAGTCGAGAGTTTTCTATGGTATTAACATTTGAAGCTCACAGGCTTATTTGTAAAGCTTAGATGAATTTAACTATGAGGATAAATTGGTCTATGGTTGAGTTAAAAAGAGGTGCACATACACTCTTAATCATTAATTTATTCCTGGGAGTGAAAAGTTCACAAGTTGTAAGTATAAGAGCTTAATCATTTGGACTTATATTGACAATGATCTTGTTTAATAGCTTTGTTTAGTCTAGTGAAAAGTCAAGGATGACGAATTTTCCTCTTTTGTGCTCTATTAATCGGGAGTAGCCTATTTCGATGAGCCTAAAAGTTGCAAACTTGCAATGATTGCCATTAATGTGTTTTAAGAGATTAAATGTTGAGAAAAGCAAAAGTTGTTTAAAAAAAGTGATTCATAAAAGATGAAAGCAAGGGCATTTTGGAAACTTGTTAGTTTACAAAGTGTACACTTGATAACATTGCGTGAGGACACGGCAATCCTTTAGTTTGGGGAATTTTGATATTTGCTAAATTGTATATGTAAATTACCCGGGATTTTGCCAAATAAAAGCCAAGAAAATGCCAAAAGAATAGAAAAAGTGTGCTTTTGTGTCTATTGTGCAGGAAATGATTGAAAAGACAAAAAGAAGCAAAAACAGTCAAAAACCGACAAGGAACGAAAGAGACAAGAACAATAGTGAAGAATAGCCAAAGATCAAAGCCGGATCAGCCCGACACAGCAGGAAAGAAAGTCAAAGGTCAACACAATAAAGTCAAGGACCAAAGTTGACAAGTATTCAAAGATTCAAGGGCTTATTTGGAAGTTTGAAGTTTCAAGGACCAAGTTTGCCAAAAGAGAAAAGTTGTTTATTAAAGAAAGAAAGAGAGAAAGAACCACAAGGACTGAATTTGTCAACTCCAAACTTTGTTTTACACTACATGTGGGCGGGTGAAACGCAGGGGCCAAATGTGCCAACATTCCAAAGATTCAAACAAATAAGCCGCTTTTCTCGTAACTGCCTAACAAACTTTAACAAACTTTCCCGCCCAATTTCTACACAAACCCAATCACGAAATCCACCACTCCCCGCTCCTCTATAAAACCCAAGCCTGCTCATACACTCTCCCCAATCATAAACGCCCACGTGGCAGCAGCTCATTGGCCAGGACACATCACCAAGCCTATCCAACGGCTACAAATCAATTTCAATTGATCAACGGTTGAGATTTAAATGGACTTTTCTAGAAGACTTCCCTCCTCTTCACCTCTCCTCTATAAATAGAGCATGTAGGATTCAATTTTTAGGTGTGGTTGTTTTTTGTTTTAAAAATTCTACTTTGTAATTTTCCGTTTTTAAGCAATTTAGTTTTCACTTTAAGCAATTAAGCTTTTAAGCTCTTGTACTCTTCCTTTTCAACTTGTACCTTACAATTCTAGTAATCTCATTCAGTTTACAAGCTTTTTGTGGTCTTTGATTTCAATTTCAATACGAATTCATCAAATGAGCTCTAAATAAGCTCATTTAGCTTATTGCTTTTCGTAAGCTCTATTTTAGTCAAATTTTGTCTTTAAGATTTCATTTACTTAAATCTATCAAGTTACATTCAAATAATGATCACTTGAGTGCTTTGTGTACAATTTTGGAAGCTACAAGGAGTTTTAAGCTCTAATAAGCTCATTTAGCTTATTAAGCTGGTTTAGAGGCAAGGTGCCATCTAGGAACACTTAAGCCTCTACACTTGGATAGCTTAAGTGTGAAGGCTCTTCTAATCTCAGGTTTCTCTTTCTAAAGTTCAATTTAGCATTTATAGCTTTTTACATATTGCTTATTACTTAGTTGAAATAGAGCTTAATCTTGTTTTATTGTGATTAGTTAGCTTATAAACATAATTGTTGTTAATCTGTTTTAGCTTAAATTCATCTAGAATTTACTTTTCAAGTTCTGTCATAGCTAGTTAGTATAAGCCTAGTAGAGTAACTAGCTTGTTTTTACTAATAAGCTAGTAATTTTAGAGCTCACTTAGCTTAAGTAGGTTTATTTCAGTAAGTGTAGATAAAAGGTTTTAATAGTTTAAGCTTTGAAATAGTTTTTAAATGCATTTGGAGTTAACAGTTTCAAAATAAGGGAGTGTTTGGCATTACATGTATTTGACTCTTAAAGTCAAAGTGTTCATATCAAAGTTAGTGAGTTAGTTGTGTTAAGGTAATTCACTAAGTTTAGATTAGTTTTTAACCATTAGTGAGTCAAATTCAAAAGGTTAGAGTGTCAAAACTTTCACTAGCACCAGGGCAAAATTTTAGTTTAAGAAGTTTAGATTTAAAGAATTTACAAGCATCTAGAAATCTCATTTAGTTAATTCAGTTGTAAAAGCATCTAGTCACTTGATCATTAGCTTTAAACATTGAAGTTTAGCCTGCATCTTTGTTCATTGCCATTTGCATCAGCAAAATCATTTCATATCAGCATATATTTTACCATTTCACTCTTTGATATTTTCTATTTCCATGAAAACTTTGCAAAATCCTTATACCTAGGTAGATTATAGATAGTTAGAGTAGCTTATTTCCAAAATCTCAGCATCTAAGGTCCAAAAATAAGCTTTTTAGCTTAAGTGAAAAAAACTCTAAAACTGTTTCATTAGAACTAGCACTTTTTCATCCTAATTTTCTTTCTAAATTTGTTAAGAACAGGTTAATTTTAGCTTAAATCCATTTAATACACATCTTAAGCTAGAAGAAGTTTCTTTTGCTTTTAGATTTTCATCAAATAATAAACTAGCACTTTTTCATCTTAATTTTCTTTCTAAATTTGTTAAGAACAGGTTAATTTTAGCTTAAATCCATTTAATACACATCTTAAGCTAGAAGAAGTTTCTTTTGCTTTTAGATTTCATCAAGAAATAAGCTCAAAATAAGCCAAAATCCAAAAAGCTTAGTAAACAAGCACTTTCTGTAACAGCTATTGATTTTCTTATTTTCTGGCTTATTCTTTTGTTAAAAGTTAGAAGTCCTTTTATTAAAGTTGTAGAGATCAAGCTCCTTAATAAGTTTGTAGTTTTGAGTTTTGTCTGAAAAGCACTTTTTAATAAGCCAAAAATAAGCTAGGTCGTAGGGTCTGTTTGGTATAATAATGATAGTGTAGGGTTACCCGTTTTCACTGAATTGTAACTTTTCCAAAGTTCGCCCGCCTACCCTTGTCTTTCCCTTCTTACACTTTCTACCCTGTACCCTTCTTTAATATGAAAATATAAAAAATTAATATTTTAGTTTTTAGTTTTAAATAATTAGGGTTCATATTTTTAATCAAACAGATTAGGTCTCAATTAGATCATAAAAATTAGGGCTTTTCATTCATTTGTATTTCTGCACTTTTGTAGTTTATAAAAACCATTTTTCTATATTTTTCTCATTTGATTTGTATTTTCTAGAAATTAAAATAGATTTTAGTGATTTACTTTTTCTTAGAAAAATCATAAAAAATAGAAAAATAGTTGAAAATTTTTGATTCTTTTTGGCTGCACCATTTAAGTGTTTAAAACCCATTTTTCTATATTTTTCCCATTAAATTTGTATTTTCTAGGAATTAAAATAGACTTTATTGATTTACTTTTACTTTGAAAAATCATAAAAATTCGAAAAATACATAAAAAATTCTAATTCTTTTTCCTAAAATTTTCATTTTAAATTTGTGATTTTTAGGTATAAAATTTGTTAAAAGTTGTGCTTTAGTTTTTAAATTTCAGTTTTAGCTTGCGTTTAATACGTTTTGTGCATTTAATTTTCGTGCTATTTCATTGTTTCTTTAATTCTTGCTATTACATTTGTAGTGTAATCAACAAATCAAATATCCTTTACTATTCTAAACTCGAATCCGAATCATTC
>BQNB010154094.1:0-15563 GCA_026074375.1 Tanacetum coccineum | reverse complement strand
TTGAAAAATTAAAATTCTTTTTGAGATAATTTTCTTTTTAAATCTAGTATTTTTGAAAAATAAAAACAAAATTTTAGTGATATTTTTTAGAAAAAGTTTATTTTTAGTTAATTTATTAAATTTTAGAAATTCATAAAAAATTCAAAAATAGATAAAAAATTCTAATTCTTTTTCCTAAAATTTTCTTTTAAAATTTGTGATTTTTAGGTATAAAACTTGTTAAAAGTCGTGCTTTAGATTTTAAATTTCAGTTTTAGCTCACGTTTTTACTTTACGTGCATTTTAAATTTCGCTCTAGTTAATTGTTTTTAATTCATGTTATTATATTTTGTAGTGTAATCAAAAATTCAAAATTCCTTTATCATTCTTAACTCGAATCCGAATATTCCAAATTCTCAATTCACGATTTCGTTGGGATACGACCCGAGTAGTATAATACTTCCCGGATAAAAATATACAAGTTGTGTTTTCTTTAGTGAGATTTTTACCTTGTATTTCTCTTTATTGAGAAGTATTTTGGTTAGAAATTTTCACGGGATTAATACTATAAGTATATAAATTTGTTTTGCTACACGAACCAATACCTCAAACAGTACTAACGGTCACCCACTAGTACTAACTTTAGCCTAACAGTACTAACTTGAAGCCCAGCAGTACAAAAACATAGCCAACAGTACTAAGTGATGCCCAACAATACTAAGTAATGCCCAGTAGTACTAACTTTGAGATACCAGTTTCAACCTTAATTTCATTCAAAAAGCATTTTCATCACCAATCTTGATTCTCACAAACTCTCTTTCTGTTTTTAGCTCACTATATCTCTTATTTCTTTTGCTCACTTAATCACTCTTTTTGTTTTTATTTCACAAATCTCTCTATTCTTTTTAGCTCACCAATGCATAAAGTTTTGTACAATGTGCCATTAATTCCATTAGTTGCATACTGTCCTCCCCACTTCCAAGTGTGTTAACTCTTGAGAGAGGTGGATCATTGGACTGTTTAGATGTAGTCTCAAACCTAGTTTGAGCATCTATACCCCTAATATGGTAACTTGGCACCTGAGACCACTACCTGAACCAGTTCCCTGAGGACTTGGCTCATTAAGTGTTGCCATGGATTGGGTCCTATCGATGTTACCACTGTCCTGCTCTACTTATAAGCTAGAAGCAGTAGTGGCAGCCCTTTCCATTCTGTCACCCAACTCCTTATGGACAGCCTCATCACCAACCTTTTTAGGGGGACCACTAGACTGAGGTATCTTGGTGTCCCGACCTCTTTTGGTTTGCCTAGGTGTTTGACTTATCACATACTTTTGTTTGATGTTGCATGTCCTTCCATCAATTCTTGACTGCATATTGACATTATTAGCCTCCCCTTAATTCAATACCAGGTACCCAATATGCTTAGCCTGCAAATGTTAGTCCAAAACCAAGAATACACAATCCAAAGTATTTTCTTGTTTAACAGTTTTAATTATGACTAAGAGTTTTAACTAGCAGTCTAAAGTATAACTAGCAGTACTAATTATACTTAGCAATACTAATGTTTTGCCTAGCAGTACTGAAACCTGCCTAGCAGCATTAATCTTACAACTACCAGTTTTACTTCCAAATACATTTCTAATACAAACACATCTTTAAAGATTAAGTAATCTAATGCTAGCAATTAGAAAGTTAAACATGCTAACATCAAAAGCCTTTGTGAGAAGATCTGTAACATTGTAGTCTGTGTGAATCTTGATCACTTGAATCAACTTCTTCTCATAAGAAAACAAAACCACCATCATAATCTTCATATTCAGTAAGATAGCATTTGTTTCCAGTCATGTGCCTAGAGAAAC
Source organism: Tanacetum coccineum (assembly GCA_026074375.1). Lineage (NCBI taxonomy): Eukaryota > Viridiplantae > Streptophyta > Magnoliopsida > Asterales > Asteraceae > Tanacetum > Tanacetum coccineum. Next base: position 13,723 of record BQNB010154094.1, on the reverse strand, counting down.
CACTGTCAATAACTCCTTTTTCCTTGTGGGTTGCACGGCACATAAAATAAGGAGAATTAGACTCTTTTGGGGACCAGGCCATTTATTGACTTGGATTTTCCTCTTGCATCAATGTAAGAATATTTCTTGAAAGTATTTGATGATACACTATGGTTTTTGCTTTCACAAACCCAGCATGCTGAGGCCTTAACAACATTAGCCCCTTTCTCTTGTTTTTCACTTTCTACTACTCTCATCCTTAGCTTAGTAGTAATCCGTTACCACTGACAAGTATTACCTTTTTATTGAAAATATTGTTCTTGTTACTAAAAACTTGTTTAATGGTCTTGTGACTTGTGAATATCCCTTTTTGTATGCATTTCGATATTGAATCTAGAGATGTTCACAGTTAGTTTTGAGCCAAATCTCAGTAGTATTAATTAAGTCTGACAGCAGAATTAACATTTGCACCAGCAGTTTTAATTTTGTCAGAACCTCGTTATATGCTTGTGGAACAAATTTTATCATTAGGGTTGAGGGTGAGTCATTTTATTAGCAAAGTTCTTGTGGTTTCACCACTTTTTGGAGTTGTTCCACACTAGTCTTATAACTTTTTATCACGCACATTATGAAGGATGCTCAAATACAACAAACAAAACAAGCTTTTTATTAATCATTTTAAAGTCATCTAGTCTTTGGGACATAATATTGATTACAGTTTCTTTGGTTCCCTCTAGGTGGTGTCGTGTTTGTTTAGATGTTTCTACCTTTATCCTACTGTCTTCCCTTGCAGACCTTGACAAATTGTTCTTTTCAGTGCTAGGTTTAACAGTTTTATCCTGATCAATTAGGTTTATATTCTTCCTCACTATCATATCAGAATTCCAATCCTCAATGACGGGAGGTCTAAAGCTGTTCTTCCTAACAGTTTTAGGTTATACTGCACCCCATTATCAGCTAGGATCATTATTTGTGATACAACTTTCTTAAACTCACTAGGTGTAAACATAGTAATAACATCCCAATCTCACTTTCAACTTATTTTCATCCAAAATGTTAGATCAAGTTTTGGATTAGGAATGAACAAATTCCCTGTTTAAAGGTGGCGAACCAACATGATATCCCTTACAGATTTGGACTTATTATATCCTGATTTTCTAAACAATCTCCAGATAAATTCCCAAAACTTTCTATTGTAGGAGATGCTGCAGTAGAAGAAGTTGAAATTATATCCTAGTCTTAGTTTTAAACCTTGTCTCTAAACTTGACCTTTCCAGCAAAATTGTTTCAAAGATTTAGATGAATTTTAAAACTTCTCTAATGTTGTTTAACTCATTAATCTTTTTTTTTGCTTTTTCTAATTCTCTTTTTGTTTTCAACTAAGCTTTATCTTTTCTGTCTAACTTTCAAGTTTTAAAACATTATATGCTCTCTTCACACACAAATTTCATTTTTTTATAGGTAAGCTAGTCTAGCATCTACTACTCTAAATCGCTTTATAAGTACTGAATTAAATTTGGAGACTTATTGTAATCTGAATTTCCAAATTATCATATTGTTCTTTAAGAGTAGACATAAGCTTTTACATCAATTCATATATTACATTAATTTTCTATTTTATACATATACATTTCTCTTATTGCATTAGAACAAGAATATACCTCAGAATCTGAGCTGGAAGAACTTCCTGAAGCTGTCTATACCATTAATGCAAAGTTTATAGGATGCTCTTCTTTACGCTTGGTAGCTCCAATCATACCCTCCCAATTCCATCTTGAGAACCAAGGTGTTTTTATGGGAGATTCACTGTCATAGTTCTTCTACTATTCTCTTTTCCTTTGTTTTCCTGATTTAATTAGAGCGTCTACATTCTCTTGCAAAATGCACCATTTTTATGCAATTTGTAGGCACTCCACTTTTTGACCTGTCAAATCTAACTCTTTGACCAATTTACATCCAACTGCTGCAATGTCTCTTGATGAATCTCTAGCTCTAATTATCAGCATGGCATTTCCATTATAAAATCTATTTCTTCTAGGTCATCAGGGTCAATTTGTTTCTAGATATTCTCATGACATTTGAGGAGAATTTTGGCTCTGAATAGCTAGGAAAGCACAGATCACAGCATCACATAAAGTTATCTCCAGATGTAGATTACCTATGAGTATGAGTAGCACGTACTCCATAAGACAGTTGTTATTATGCTTCATTTGTGCTTGTTGTTGCTGTTTGTGCTATTTGGAGGACATAAAAAGCCATATTTTATGGATTTAGCCTGTACTTGATGAATACTATAAGTTCAGGTATCATAGATCTTCTCATGACATTTGAGGAGAATTGGGGCTGACTAGCTAGGAAAGCACAAAATACAGCATCATAAAGTTATCTCCAGATTGTCAGGATTTCTTTGAGTATAAGCAGCACTAACTCCATAAGCAGTGTTATCTGCTTCATTTGTGTTGCTGTTGCTGTCTGTTCTTCATCTTGTTAGTGCTGTTGGAGGGGACACAAAAGCACATTTTAGGAATTTAGCCGTATTGATGATTCCTATTAAGTTCAGGTTCAATATCTTTAAGTTGTTGTACAAATCATTCCAAACTGATGGTCTCTATTTCCTCTTTGTTATCTAGATCAAAATACATGAGGTCTTCACATTAGATGGAAGAGTTCTTAACAGTTTAAGTTCATGTCTCTTGTGTAATAACTTCACCTTCTGATCTCTAACTGGACTAATAAGTTTTTGCAACCTGTCAAAGTTTGATCAAATGTTTCTGAGCTTGATCCTGAAAAGTTCATCATATGTTGCTTGTGTAGTATCCTTGAACTTTCTTGGATTCCTTGTTTCCTCAGACCTTCTTCTCTATGGCATTAAATGAGCAATTTTAGATCTTTATATGAATGAAACTTTAATTGATCACCTTATTTGGGAGTGCCATCAACAGAGGTCCTCTAGCTTTTATCTCTTCCTCCATCTTCCTTCTTTTGTCTGCAGTAGTGGTTTCATATTCCTGCTCAGTTTCTCCACTTTTTTCTTTAGACTTTTTTGTTACCATTCAGAATTACTTCCAGAGGGAGTAATTAGTCATGAGAAAGTATTGTTCTATCCTCATTAACTAGAGATCTTATTTCCCCTAGGTTGCGGGATGGGAAGTCTTACAGTCATAGTTGTAGTAGTAGTTTCCCATTCTGCCTCCATCTTCTCACTGAGAAATACTGAGAAATAGATCTAGTATATACTGTTTGTTTCTTCTTATTCAAAGCTTCACAACAAGCTCTGATACCACTTGTTGATCTTAATGAACAGATCTTAAACTCCTTAGGTTGATGTAAGGTTTAGTATCCTTGGATAAATCCAAAGGCACTAAGACTGAAACTTTAAGTGTATGATATAAACTATGCGGAATCTAGTTTATACCACTAAGAAGAATAACAATAAGATATGTTTAACACAAATATAACCAAAACAATAAGCTTCAATATATTAATACGAACACTCTTTGATAGTGTTAGGGTTTACAACCGTAAAGCTATAAAAACTGTGAAAGACTTATATATAAAACCATAACCCAGGATCTCCTTTTATACACCAAGGAGTCCTTTACAAGATAACTACAAATCTTCTAAACTTCTAAAAGATATCAACATATCTTCTAATTATATAAGATATACACAGAATAAGTCCATACATATCATAAAATGCGTTTAACTCTTCATCAGTCTAATCTTCATGCAGCAGTATTAAGTTTTCTTTAGCAGTATTAAGTTAGTACTGGCAGTACTAACTTTTACTCTAGTAGTACTAACCAGTTAGTACTGGTAGTTATAATCTGAGCAGTACAAACTATTTAAGCTTGACAGTACTAAGTTGAACCAGCAGTATAAACTTTGTAGAAGCCCTTAATTCCCAACAATCCTCCCCTAAACTTGTGATTTAGACCTTATAAATAGAAAACTCAAAATGGTTTTGGGTGGGCTTTAATCATATTCTCGATACCTAAACCACAAAAGTCAATTTTCAAAGGAGAAAAAGAGCAGAAGTGGTCGAGCAACGTTTTAATTCCATTTTAGACAAAACCGGGTAAATTCACATATACTTTAGTAATCGTTCAGTTTTTGGTATCATCCGTTAACTCGGTTAGTTTACCTTGGCTAAATAATTGCTCTTGTATTTTATTTATGACGTTTTTTGAAGGATTAATAACTTCGAGTAATAGCTATTACTTATGAATGATTTGAATGTTTGGTATTTGTTTATTTCAATTTTTTTTGATTTATCATTGAGTGCTTGGTTTATGTTTATTAATTTATACTTGTTACGCTGATTTTGTATGTGACCTATCATTCAACTGGATCTAGTGAGTGGGACCAAGCAGATCTAGAAGTTCGGATAGCTCTCCATATAGTAATTTATACATCAAGAATATATTTACATAAATATTGTCCTTCTAAGTCTGTTGTCTAGGATACGCTTTGGGCTTAACTAGTTAATTGGATATGCGATAGTGTTTGATGTGTTGACTAGGCAGGTGTCTAGATTAATTTCATACAAATAACGTTCTGATTCCATTGGATAGTTGGTCAAGTAGACTACTAGGGTATAGGATTGCCATAAGCTGCTAAGTGGGGTTAAGTCTCTATGAGCTAGGGTTTAACAGATACCATTGCTTTAATCCCTTAAGATAGATTTTAATTGCAAATATAAGGATGCTTTATGCGGGTATGCATAAATGTGACAGAATTAATGTGTCTAGGTTAGGATGATGTAACGCCCTAAGTCTTAAGAATGATTGCCACTCAACGAGAAGAAATCAGATTGCACTTAATAAACAAACCACGTTCTAATCGGAATTATTATGGTTAAAGTAGTTTTCTTTATATAAGGTTTGACCACTCCTTATCTTTTGTTTAATTAGATTGCGTGGGTACAGCGTTTTGAATTGGATTGTAGTCACCAACCAAACAGTGCCAGTCTCTCAGGCTGAAAACCCCCTTTTTTCCATTTAGAATTAGGATTTAGTCTGACATAAGGTTTAACATAAGATTAGTATAGAAATTAAATAGATTAGACAATCAAGATATTAATTAAATTGATAGATTTAACCTCGCTCTCAGTGATCGACACCCTAACTACCACGAAACTACTACCGATCGGGTACACTGCCTGTTAAAGTGTTGTTTTTGGTTGAGTTGGCAAAATATAAATTTAAAACTTGAATCAATAAAATATACACCACACAACGACACACTAACCCCAATCTCCTATCAATGAACCTACTACTCATTTAAACCATGTTTCACTACAATCTAATGTTGGACAAGCTCCCATTCCACCACAAAGCATCAATCAATCTCAAACACAACCCCCATTTCCTCACTTACTCATCAATCCACATGTTGCTAGTGTGCTTCATGCTCAAACTCCTCCCTCACCTCAAGGTGACAACCACACTCAACCTCCACTTCCTCCATCTCCAAGTAGAGAAATGCTCATGAATGACATTAACCAACTTCAAGACTTATCAAATCTCCTAGCCATGCACCTCTCACAACGTAACTCTTCCTCATCTCCTTACTCTCCAAACTTACCTCACACCATCAACTTGGATCAAGTTGAACAACATGTTGGCTATTGTCCTTGTTGCATCTTTACCCAAAAACAATTCCTAACCTTGAGTGAAGATATCAATTGGATTGAATTTCTTCTCACTCGACCACAACCACCACCTCAAGTCCACCGAGATTACCCTCAAACAACCACCTCCGCTCCAAACTCTCCACCAACAACCAACTAAGCATATTACATGCTTACTTTTTCTCGCTTTCAAATAAATGGCCAACCCTCTCCTATTGCAAGCAAGTCCAATGGTTTCCTATGGCAATTTAGGAATATTAGGACCTTTGTAGTTTTAATCTTATGTATGACCGTCTTAATATGCTTCTAGCATATTATTTAAATTTGATGTATGCATGATTGTGTTTTATACACAATATCTATGTTTAATGATTGATCTTTGGTATTATGCTTTAAAGTGTAATTTTATTTTGGATTGTTATCTTGCATATTATTTTTCCTTACTTTGCTCTATATGTTAGAAAAATTGGTGTGGTTCTTCTAACTTGTTTTTGTAGCAAAGTTACTATAGCTTGATTCCTTGGTGCCCTCGAACGAGGGGGAGTACACATCAAAGTGCGGGAGACTTTTTTTTATTATCATTATAATATTCATCGGCGAACGCCATTTTGATTTCTACAAATAAGGGGTGGTGAAAATGGAAATTATAAACTCACAAAATACTTGTTTAAAACTAATTTTTCATTTAATGAGTATAGATTTTGTAATCATCAAAAAAGGGGGAGATTGTTGATAGAAATCATGCCTACAAACAATATTAATATTTTTTTTATCTCTCTACGTTTTGATAATCACAAAATATAAAAACGATTAATGAAAAATTAAATATAAACAAGCAATTAGTAGTAAATTTTCATTTCAAAAATTTAATCATTTAAAGGTATGAATAAAAAAATGTTTAATGCATTTCAGGATCAAAAGTTTTTTTATTTAACCTCACACGTTTTATAAAAATATCACAAACATTTTTATATCTTTTACAAAAAAAAATTTGGATTTAAAAGAAATGTTTTATTCAAATAAATATTTTGAATTCAAATTTTCTATCTAGAAACGGCTAAAAATGTTTTAGAAAACACCTCCCCCATAAAAGACAAAAAAGAGAGCGTCTGAGCTGGGCGACCCCCTTAATTATAAAGGGCGGCCGCCTTAATTATTAAGGGGACCGGCCCCTATTTAAAGGGACCGCCTAGACAAAAAGCCAGCTCAGCTGGCCTATAAATACTGGACTATTCCCTACTGTTTTTCTCACATTTTGCACACACTTTCTTTGGGTTTTTAGATAGATAGGTTACCAAATTATCAACTTTTGTTCGCCTAAGTTAGTAAACTTTTTTTTGTTCATTTGGGTTACTGGACTATCAAAACCGGTTAAATTTGGTATCGAACTATCGATGACCGGTTGCTAGTGTTAATTCCCGGTTACATTGCCAGCGTGGCATTTGACTTTTGATACAAATAAGTTACTGAACTTTGCGAATTTGTTCACCTAAGTTACTAAACTTTGCGAATTTTTACACACGTTTTTATACACATTTTTATAAACACATTTTTATACACACATTTTTATACACGGTTTTATACACATCTTTTTATACACACATTTTTATACACACGTTTTTATACACACATTCTTGTACACATTTTTATACACACAGTTTTATACACGGTTTTTGTAAGAGAAGCATTGCAGAAACTACAAGGACCAAAGTGTAACTTATAGAAAGTTTAGGGGTTTATGTTGTAACTTTAGAAGATAGTTAGTTAGAGTTAGTTGTATCTTTTTCTGCTCATTTCTTGTATAAATACCCTGTATTATTCTTCATTTTCAGTTCAATGAAATCACTTTCATTGTGTGTTTTTCTCTCAATTCATCATTGTCAATAGTTTTATACACACATTTTTATACACATGTTTTTGTACACATATTTTATACACGTTTTTATACACATATTCTTATACACATGTTGTAATACACATTTTTATAAAAACGTGTGCATAAAAAACATATATAAAATTGTGTGTATAAAAATTTGTGCATAAAAACATGTAAAAAAATGTGTGTATAAAAACGTGTATAAAATGTATGTATAAAAGCGTGTATAAAAATGTGCGTATAAAAATGCATATAAAAAATGGAAAAAAACGTGTATTTTCTAGAGGTGTTTTTAGATGAACAAAACAACAAACTTTAGTAACTTAAGCGAACAAATTCACAAAGTTGAGTAACATACCTGTCAAATAACGTGATAAGTTTCTGAGTTGGATAATTGGGCCCACAAAAAGCTGACGCAGAGAAGGTCAAAACATAATATCCCGGTTGCCAGTATTCGAGGTAACCTGAATGAACACATTATTGTTAAACTTCGATAGTCCAGTAACCCAAATGAACAAAAAAAAGTTTAGTAACTTAGGCGAACAAAAGTTGATAGTTTAGTAACCTATCTATCTAAAAACCCTTTCTAAATTTTCTAATGGCTTATGTACATATCAGTGCATAAACCAGACTTCAAATAAAGGAAAGTTTATCTTTAGAGATAACTTATCCTAACAACGAAAAGAACAATCTTTTCGGTCTTGAGTTATTTACAAAACATTCAAAGTTTTTTGAGCTCAAGTCAATGACTTGTGTACACATCAGTGCATAACTCAGTTTTAAAGAAAAAAAAGTGTACGTTTCAGTGCGCTTTATCTTAAAAAGAAGAGAAAACTTCTCTGTCCTGAGCATTCTTTCAAAATAATTTCATGCTCAGGACACATGACTTCTAAATAAATATTAGCTTAGGACTCGTTCTTCAAATAAAGGAAAGTGCAACGAGAAGATAACAACTTCTCGGACTTAAGCTGACACAAAACATCAATTAAGAAAAGTCGTGTGGTGAAGCCGAGTAGTAAATTATCGTAAAGTGGTATGATTAGTTGTGATAGATTGGTTATAGCTAGGATTAGAACTCGACATTTTGCTTGGTGTCGGAAATTAGTGTAAGCTAAGTTATGTGCGATTTCTCCTGCCTACAGTGGAGCTTGTTGACGTATTGAAGAAAACTTCTCGAGTTTATGCTCGGGAGAAGGAGTGGAGTAGTGCGAAGAGGTGCTGTCGTACCGAACACACTATAAACTATCCTCGTGTTGTGGTTATGATCTTACCTTCCATCTCTTATCTCTTATCTTGCATATTATTTATATCTTATCATGAACTTACTTGATTAGTTAATATTGTAACACATTAGAATTCACATAAAGTCTAATCATCAGTTATTATAAACAAACACAACAATAATTTAAACAAGCGTTAACCTATTAAAACCCCATTCTAGTTTTTCCACAATTGTAATCAGGAGCCTGTAAACAGATTTTTAAAATAAGCTGTATTTTAAAACTTGCATCGATCTATAAAAAAATCAAATTGGAAAAATATTTAGAAGGGCAATCTATGCAAAGACCACCACTATTTGAAAGTGATTGGATTTATTTATTGGAAAAATAGATTTGAAACTTATGTGAAATAAAAGATCTAGATCTTTGGCATGTTATTACCTATGGTGATTTTCCTCCTATTCAATATAATCCCGAAACTAAAAAGGATGAAACTGTATCTTTTGATAAACAAAACGATGATCTTAAAAAGAAACTTGCTAAAATAATGAAGCTAAAAGTGATTTATAATGCTTTACCACGTAAAGAATACGAAAGAATTTCGTGTGTAAAACGCAAAAGAAATTTGGGAATACTTTAATAATCACAACACCAAGTGTAATAGTCAAGTCAATAGATATAAAATAGAGTCTTCCTTGATTCAAGCAAATATGAACAATTTAACGATTCCGGAGAGGAATCGATAATAATGCTTTTGCTAGATTTACACCTATTATTACTAGTCTAAAATATGCACTTGATGAAGGTTTTTTCTTACAAGAATTATATAGGAAATTTCTTAGGGCACTTCATCCTAAATGGCGCGCAAAAGTTATGGCTATTGAAGTATCAAAGGATTGAACATCTCTATCACTTGATGAACTTATTGGAAACTTGAAAGTTTATGAAGTAATAATTAAGAATGATTCTGAAATGGTCAAAGGCAAAAGAGAACAAAATAGATCTCTTGCTTTGAAGGCTAAAAAGGAATCAAGTGATGAAGATAACTCGAATTCCGATAGTGAAGACGAAGAATACGCCATGGCCGTAAAATAATTTATGAAGTTTTTCAAAAGACGAGGAAGATTTGCAAGACAACCACAAGATGAAAGAAAGTCATTTCAAAGAAGTAGAATTGACAAAGATGGTAAAAGTGAAAGAAAATGCTTTAGATGTGGAGATCCAAAATCATTTTCATCGAGAATTCCAAAGTCGTCAAGAAGCAATAATCAAAAAGCTTTCATTGGAGGAGCATGGAGTGATAGTGGCGAAGATGAGGAAGAAAAGGCTAAAGACGAAACTTGTCTTGTAGCTCAAGCATCAAATGAAATATGCTTAGGAATAAACTTAGAGCCCGACGAATGGATTTTAAAGAATAGTGGAACACGCTCGAAGCATATGAACGGGTAACCAAAAATTTGTTTATCACATACAAAGCTGTATAACGGAGGGAACTGCAATTTTTCGGAAGCAATTTACGGGAATACATCATGAAGGCAAAGGTACATTTTCCTCATGAACGTCCCTAATTATTGAAAATTTTGAGCACTGTAGATAATTTTATATTTTAATTTTTGCTTAGTTTGATCCACTCCAATATGTTATAACGGAAATATAGTATAAGTATAGTTAGGATGTAAAACAATTATAGTATAGAAATATTCCTGTACGGATTAAAAAACAAACTTTTAACCAAAGTTATCTCAAAAACCTCCCGAGTCATTTTCCCTCGACGAAGTGCGAATTGAGAATCGGCTAAGTTCGTGAACGCGTTTTGAATGGTTTAAAAGATTTTTGAATTGGTTTTCTAAATCCTACTAAATGTAAATGACAAGTAAATAAATGCACGAAAATAAGTAAACAAGAAACGACAATTAAACACGTAAGCATTAAAACGTAAACGGGAATTTGAAACGCGACAATTAAGCAAATACATTAAATTTCAACCCTACGAACGTAAATCTAATTTTTAAACCTAGAATATGATAAAAGAAAATTTTTAGAAAAAGAAAATTATTTTTTTGATTATTTTTCTAATTTTTATGATTTTTTAAAGTTTTTAATAAAGAAAACTGATTTAAAAATAGTAAACTTAACTCTAAAAATTTGGAAAAAAATTACTAAAAGTGTAAAATAAAGAGACTGATTTTCTAAAAATATTAACTAAAAATAAGATGGAAAAATAAGCCCTAAAAGCTAAGAAATAAGCTATGGCTTATTTAGGAAAATAGGAAATAGAAATTGGTTTAAAAGACAAGTGTAGGAGTATCTGAGAACTCTTCAAAAGAACAATCTACATACAAGATTACGTAACCTTGGTTTAGCCAAAATTTAAGATTTTATACTTATGTATATATAAGTCGCAATACATTTTAACAAAATCCTTCTCACGACAAGGAGTACATGAAAAATTTATTTTCATACATTGTTGATATATGCTAAAAACATTTTTCAAATCATACATAATAATCTCGCATTTGTTGCCAAAATATATAATCTAATCTATATTTTGATAATCTTGATTGAGCAACATTAAATCAAGGAGCACTTAGATTATTTCTTAGGTTTTCTTTTCTTAGTGTCAAAATAATCATTACTCCATATTTGTTACATATAGGCACAAACTAGGGCTATAAATGCAAATACAAGTCTCACTTAAATGTGTTTACAACATATATTATTTGTTTGGGAAATCTTGAGAGCATTACAACTATTAGGAATATTAAAACTATTTGTATAATATGGCTTCTCTTGAAGGCTTCATTTTACCTTCTTGCATGCTTGTCTATATGTTATTACTTGCTAAATGCCCTTAGACTTGATCATGTTTAAAACAAAATTAGGACTTTGCTTGCCTATTTTCTCGCTTGCTAAATGTTGTAGTCTTGAGTGCCATAAAAACTAGGACTTGATGCAAAATGGCCACAAAATAGTCCACCTTTTTACCATTTCTTGAAACAAAACAAAAACCTAAACTTTCTGGACTTTCCATGTGGCGGCCCCCTTAAATCAAACGGGCGGTCCCCTTAAAATTAAAGGGGTCGGCCATGTAATTAAGGGGACCGGCCACCTAAAGCATGAACTTTACTGTTTCTTTATGCTTTTTGGCCCTTTTTCTCCTAGACCCAGTTGTACTTTCCCAATTCTCACCAACATTCATTGGATTTGTATTTTAACAATGTCCATCCATCCATAATCACATCATCTTCCTAGTATAAATAAACCCTCATCCCCAATACATTCACCACATTAAACTTTTCCTCTCCAATGTCTTCCCCTCACAAACCTTTACCCAAACCTTCAAGGGTTGCCAAAATGTTAGTGAGACCCACATGGAGGAAGAAGTTGAACCATTGTAACTCTTCTAATGAGGTTGATGTTAACTTACCAACACCAATGCCCAAACCACAATCTCCTATCAATGAACCTACCACTCATTCAAACCATGTTTCATTACAATCTAATGTTGGACAAGCTCATATTCCACCATAAAGAATCAATCAATCTCAAACATAACCCCCATTTCCTCACTTACTCATCAATCCACATGTTGCTAGTGTGCTTCATGCTCAAACTCCCTCCTTACCTCAAGGTAACAACCACACTCAGCCTCCACTTCCTCCATCCCCAAGTAGAGAAATGCTCATGAATGACATTAACCAACTTTAAGACTTATCAAATCTCCTAGCCATGTACCTCTCACAACGTAACTCTTCCTCATCTCCTTACTCTCCAAACTTACCCCACACCATCAACTTGGATCAACTTGAACAACATGTTGGCTATTGTCCTTATTGCATCTTTGCTTAAAAACAATTTCTAACCTTGAGTGAAGATATTAATTGGATTGAATTTCTTCTTACTCGACCACAACCACCACCTCAAGTCCACTGAGATTACCTTCAAACAACCACCTCCGCTCTAAACTCTCCACCAACAACCAACTAAGCATATTACATGCTTATTTTTTTCTTGCTATCAAATAAATGGCCAACACTCTCCTATTGCAAGCAAGTACAATGGTTTCCAATGGCAATTTAGAAATATTAGGACCTTTGTAGTTTTAATCTTATGTATGACCGTCTTAATATGCTTTTAACATATTATTTAAATTTGATGTATGCGTGATTGTGTTTTATACACAATATCTATGTTTAATGATTGATCTTTTGTATTATGCGTTAAAGTGTAATTTTATCTTGCATATTATTTTTCCTTACTTTGCTCTATATGTTAGAAAAATTGGCGTGGTTCTTCTAGCTTGTTTTTGTAGCAAAGTTACCATAGCTCGATTCCTTGGTGCCCTCGAACGAGGGGGAGTACACATCAAGGGGGAGCATGTATTCTGTTGGTCTTACTAATATTCATCGACGAAGCCTTTTTGATTCTACAAATAGGGAGAGAAATGGAAATAAACTCACTAAATACTTGTTTAAAAATTAATTTTTCATTTAATGAGTTTAAATTTTGTAATAATCAAAAAGGGGAGATTGTTGATAGAAATAATACCCAAAAACATTATTAATATTTTTTGATCTCTCTAAGTTTTGATAATCACAAAATGTAAAAATGATTAATGAAAAATTAAATGTAAACAAGTAATTAGTAGTAAATTTTCAATTCAAAAATTTAATCACTTGAAGGTATGAATAAACAAATGTTTAATGTAGTTTATGATCAAAAGATTTTTTTTATTTAACCTCACACTTTTTATAAAAATGACACAAACATTTTTATATCTTTTACAAAACATTTTTAGATTTAAAAGAAATATTTTATTCAAATAAATATTTTGAATTCAAATTTTCTACCAAAAAACGGCTAGAAATATTTTAGAAAACACCTCCCCTATAAAATACAAAAAAAGGAGTGATATGTGCTTAATTACACATACCAATTTCCATTAAAAACGGACTTAAATGACTAAAAACGTACCAAAAATACATTGTATTTGTATGTTTTGCATTTGTATTATGC
>BQNB010154093.1:0-15563 GCA_026074375.1 Tanacetum coccineum | reverse complement strand
GTGCTTACTTCGCAAAGTAATTAACAGTTCATGAAAGTGGGGCCTTTTGGCAAATGGAGGTACTTAGGCAATAATATATCAAGATATCATACATTTGGAAAATACTTGTATTCATGATTTATAACATGTATCTCCCCACGGAGTTTAGAAAACATATAAAGGTGGGACTATGAACTCACCTTAATAGGGAAATCTGATTGATGGCAAAAGTAAATCAAATGGAAATAAACGGCCTCGTCACGCAACCTAGGGTAATATGTCAAGTCTTAGTTTGACTGTTTATAATTCAAACTTTATTTCATAAAGTTTAACGGTTTTTGGTTTGTTAACTTGAGAAAATATCGTATCACTGTTCGGGCTATCATAATCCATAGGTCATGTAGTAAACGTTTGAGGAGTTAAGACACTTTAAATCGTAAATCCAGCAATTCGTCAAAACGTCTACCCAAATGAAATCCCCTCACATGAAACTCCCTATTAACGTGATACGTAATAGTTTAAATGATAAGATTTTATCTTTTTAAGTTTCTTCAAAAGCTAGTGGATGATAAATTATGTCAAATATATAACATAAATATTTTATAGCGTTTCGATCGATGAATGAAAACGACAAATGTGTCGGTGCTTTAATAAAATCGGGTCTTATATATTTAAATATATTTTTATAATTAATATAAAAATATTATATTTTATACTTTTAAAAATATGAAATGACAATGTATACCCTGGAGTTTTGAAAATGACAATATACACCCTTGGTATATATATGTTTACAAATTTAATCCTTTTTAAATATAACTTTATATAAATTTTACCCTTAACTTAGAAAATTAGCAAAACAGCCCCTTGTGGTTTTAGCTTTAGGTAAATTACATTTTCGCCCCTTTTAGTTTATAAGTTTCAGAAATTTACAATATATACCCCTTTGCATGAAACCATTTGCAAATTAAGTCCTAAATCCATAATAGTTGTATTTTTCAATCTCAAAAGTATTTTGCAGCTTATAGCTTATTAAAACAAGTTAGTTTTAATAGCTTTAACAAGCTTTTAGCTTATGAAAAGAGCTTATGAGCTCGTAAATTCCAAAAAGGGCACGTTTGGTTTAGAATTATTAACCCGATGGGTTAAGGCTTTTAGGATTAGATTCAAAGTTCATAAAAGTGATAAATGAGCTTATAGAAATAGCTTTTTGAAGTAGCTTGTGGCTTTGAGCTTATAAAGTTTTAGAAAGAAGGTTTTAGGGTTTTAGGGTGCATTTGGTTTAGGAAAACCAAATTGTGTGGGTTTGTGGTTCAAGGCTTAAATAAGTATCTTATATATGATCTATACGAGCTTATTAAAGATCTATAACACATTAAGTGAACCAATAAAGAAAGCCGTATCAAAATCATAGCTCAATGATTGTTTTCGAGAAGAACTAGTCAAAGATCCATGATCAAGGAGTTTTGATGACTACAAGTGGGTGTTCGATTTAGAAATCAATCAATTAGCTGATGAGTATGAATTAGGGATAGGAAAGAAAGGACATATGCTTGATGATATATGGGAAAAATGTAAGAAAGTACATGGGGATAATACACACTGGTGGCACAATCATGGGTTAGAAGAGGATCAAAGATGAGAAATTGGGGCGAACATAGAAGAATATGACCCACCAAAGGTTCATGTAGAAACTTATGACGTTAAAAGTTACTCATTTGATAGTGGCAACAGTTTCATTTGTGTTACAAAATACCTGAAGGTCACTTTACCATTAGGAAGGGAAAACAGATCTAGGTTCAGAGAAATGATCCGAAAAGAATTGGACACAGGAGGTGCCCGAAGAAAAACATAAAGCGTCTTGAGTCTAACTTAAAGACTCGTGAATAAACAAAAGTGATTGTCAGGAGACAACCCGTCTTTTATTAATGAATTTCATTCAATTTTCTGCATTTAGTTGGTTTGTATGTTTCTTACTTAGTTTTTACAGGTTCTCATAGCAAGGAGATGGATTCAAGGTCACATTGGTTCGTATTCGTATGGTAAAGAAGCTGTTGTTTTGGCGTAACCACTCCAGTTACGCCGTAACGAGTGTAGCTACGGCGTAACCCTCTCTATGGTTACGCCGTAACTCAATTCGTGGTTACGCCGTAACTCCTTGCTGAAAACCTTAATTATGTTCAAAACTTTTACAAAACCTTGTATAATTAAATGAACTTTGTGGGTACGTTCTCTGAAAACCCTCACGAGACTTCACTCGTCTACTTGGGCCACCAAGTGGTTTAATAGGCTTGTTGCATACACTAAATGCAACCGTGATTCCTACGAAAGTGAGTTAGGTTTTCCTGCATATTTTGTTTTGAACGTTTAATGCTTTTAGTTTGTTTAGTGATTTCAGGGGATACGAGTTTGCTTGGGATACGCTGGTCTTCATCTCTTACCATTATCATTCGAAGTTCAGATAAATGCTTAGGGGAGTCTCTCGTTCTAATTCTACTCTTATTTTTGAATTTTTATTTCCTTAAATGTACAATAGGAACATTGTGCAAACCAAGTGGGGGTGAGAGTAGAATTACCACTTGACCTATATTTACCTTCGATTTTCTAGTTTTCTTTGAAAAATTGTGCCAATTTTAAAAAGTTTTGACATGTTTTTCTTACTAAACTATAATAGATATTTGCCGAGCACACTATTACCCTTTATTTCAATTGGTGAGGTTAAGCCTAATGATTTCATTTTCATCTATTATACAAAAATCCACCAAAAATATGAGTGTGCCGGTAATATTGTAGACTTTAAAACTTGGCCTGCACATCATTTCGAGACCTAATTGATTAACAGGAATAGACTGTTCAAGAAGGCAACATTTAAGAATTAACCTAAAATACAGTCCATATGTATAATGTTGTGTGCGTTTATCGACTTGTTACACTGACTTGTCGACCTCCTGTAGATCACCCTGTTGCACTCATTTTAGTGCAAGATACCTCTAGATCACCCTGTTGAGCCAATATTTGTTTTAACCCTTTATGTTAAATGTATCGTTTCACCATTTCGCCTTAGTCAACCCTGTAGTCTATATTTTTTTAAATCTTTGGCTACTTAAGCCCATGGTTTGGGGAAATACGTTCGGAAATTTTACGCATTCATGGAAGACCTATCACTCTTGATCTATAAAGACCCCCCTATAACATGACTTTCGATATTATTCATCTTAAGTGGGGGGATATGTATGTTGTATGTTTCAAAAAAAGTTAGTGTAAAGTTCTGTAGTATATTGATTTTGGTTACGTATTATAAAACCAACAAGTTATTTGAGATATGAAGATGGTTCACCTATAAGCCATCTATATGATTTTGAAGGTTGGGCTAGTATGATATGCTTCATCATTTAAAAGCAGGATCTCATCATTACATCTTGGATACTTGGACTCATGGATGGACGATAGCCGGCTATGACAACCTTAGATTATTTAGACTATGAGTTTCATGTTTATTTTATTTAACACCAATTATATGTGTATCACATATCTTATCCTATCGTTTAAATGATTCTAGCCTTTAGCCTGCTCGAGTTAAGGACTGGGCAATCACATGTGTCTCGTCTATGGATTTGGCCGAGCATGTGTGATTTTGTTGCCTTTTCTGGATCAGTGGTATTGGAAAGAGTCAATCACTTGTTTAAGCCTGGGTGTGTCACCCATGTTGCCTTTAAGAGTTGTTTAGACCCTAATTCTAGTTGGTGGGGATCTGTGTACTTACCAAGCTTATGATAAAATACATGCTATAACAGTGCAGTTGAGTGATCACCCCAAAAATGAAACACTTAGACTAGTGAGAGTTGAGTGATTTTGATCTCCTTTTCGTGAGGTGTTCGGCTTTGATATTCTAGCATAAGTAAATTATGAATTCATTTCTCTGAGTTAAATTGGGGAAATCTTTTTATAAATTATTCTAACAGGTCTACTTGAGGGCAAGTAGAAGTCAAGTGAGGGATATTTAATAACATCAAATAGTTAATACTTTTTAGTATCAAAATCCCTATCAAAATGCTTGTAATTATTGTATAAATGCCTGGAAATGATACTTAATCACTTCATATTTCGTTTACAGGAAGAACACGAGCATTGGAGCAAGAGACGCGAGATTTGGACGTGGAAAACAAGCATAAGAAGAATCTCAAGGCCAGTTACGGCGTAACCACCCCGCAGGAGTTACGTTGTAACCCAAATTAAAGAAGGAATGAGTCATCACCACAGTTACGATGTAACTACTTCATCACAATTACACCGTAACTTGCCACGTTGAAGAAGGATGACGTATCCTAGTCACCATTACGGTGTAACCATGACGTTACAGTTATGCCGTAACCCACTACATTATTTACGACGTAACCAACACGAAACATATAAATAGAGTCCTCATTCTGCACATTCGACATCAACCCTTAAAACACAGAACCAATGGGCGATACAAGCTTCCAGAAGTTAAAGAATTCCACCAGTAGTCTAAGGGAGAAGTCACTTATCTTACTTTTTGTATTAATCATTCATAAACACATCTTGTAAGAGTTATGATGGTTCAATCCAAGATCTCTTTCATTATTTATTACCTTGTTGTTGCTATGAGTGGCTAAGCACCTCTAGTGCTGGCCTAGTTATGAATTTACTAATGTTACTATTGTTTCTCTTTTGTTTATCGTTTGAATTAAATATCCTTATTGTCTGTCATTGATCCCTGAGTTTTGGTAGTATTGAGGGTGATTTAGATCCTGTTGGTCCTCTTATTAGGCTGACTTGTTGAACTTAGGATCAACAGGGTAATAGAATAAGTTGGCATTTATCCCTAGTGTAGGAATTAATCATATTACCGCCTTTATCACATTAAATACTTAAAAAGTCCAAGAACTCTTTCAGGGGGGGTTATAAGCTATCTAGGTTATAGACAGGTCTTTAGGATAGTTGGGGTTTAATCACTGCAACGTGGATGCCCGCCCTACCTTCGTGACTTTCAAGGAATTAGGATCGCAAGAAGTATAGGACAGACCTCAAATGCCAATTTGGGTCTGTTGATATTAGAACCACTAATAAAACGATATCTAGACATTGCACTAGAAAACATGTCATAGCATTAGTAATGAAATAACTAGGTTAGCACGCCTTTCTCCCTAACTGTTCTCAAATCATTTACTTTTAGCATTTATTTTCCTGTTAAGATTTCAAATCAATTCAAAACCATTTTCAAACCTGTGACACTTTTCAAATTAAAACTAATACAACTTAGCTCTTGGGACGACTTCAGATTTACCAAGTCCTGCACTACATACAACCTGGTTCTCTGCCCGTTAGTACGTGTAGACATCGGTAGACGAGTTTTATAAATTTAAAACTAGCAAATTTAATTTAAAAATTAATATGCATCAAATGACAACTAGAACACTGACATTATCACAATACACCAAAGTAGCGGAAGACAAAGGAGTGTGAAACTCACGTAGTAAATTCCTTAACCAACATGTCTCGGTAACAACATTGGCAACACCATGATACTCAACCTCCACACTAGATCGAGAAAGCGTCAATTGACGCTTGGAGGAACAAGAGATCAAGTTGTTGTCAAGGAACACACAATACCCGAAAGTAGACCTACGGGTAATAGGGAAACCAGCCCAATCCACATCCGAATAAGCAACCAAAAATGTAGGAGATGATGAATAAAACTGCAATGCATAATCCAGTGTACCACGAACATAACGCAGAATCCTCTTAAGAGCCGAAAAGTGAGGCTACTGCGGATCATGCATATAAAGTCATATATGTTGTACTCCATAATAAATATTCGGGCTAGTAAATGTAACTTATTGCAGAGACCCTTCAAGACTAGGATATAATGTCGGATCACATATTGGATCACCATCAACCCTTAATTTGGATTCAGTGTCAATAGGTTTTCGACATGGGTTGCAACAAACCATATGCGCCCTCTCAATAATCTCAGCAACATACTTACGCTAAGACAAGAACATCCTGAACGAATCACGCGTAGTTGAAATTCTAAGAAAATAATTAAGCGAACCAAGATCAGTCATGGAGAACTCTTGATGGAATGACATAACAATCTGATGTAACAAAACCTCAGAGGAAGCAGTCAAGACAATATCATCAATATATAACAGTAAATAAGCGGTGTCGGGTCTATAAATAAGTAAATATGAGTCAGAACAACTATGAGAAAAACTAACACGAGTAATATATGCAGCAAAGCGCTGAAACCAAGCCCGAGAAGCATGCTTAAGGACATAAAGAGAGCGATGCAATAAACAAACATAGTCTGGATGTTGAGAATCCAGAAAACCCGAAGGCTGTTGCATATATATCGTCTTAGATTAATCACCATGTAAAAAAGCATTCTTGACATCAAGCTGATGAACATGCCAATGTCTAGAAACAACAAGGCTAATTACAGTCCGAATAGTATCCGGTTTAACAACCGGGCTAAATGTATCGTCAACATCAATACCAGATAACTTTGTGCTGCCATTCGCTACAAGACCAGCTTTGTAATGACTAAGAGTGCCATATGCTAAATGCTTGTACCGAAACAACCACATGAAACAAACAATGTTCGCGTCTGCGGGGCGGGGTGAGTGGTAGATTCGTGGTAAGTAGGGTGTCAAACACTTGAAGCGAGGTTAAATCTCTTAATTTATTTATATTTTGGTTATCTAATCTAGGTTAATTCTAATCTAAGTCAAACCTATGCTAATCCTATGTTAGTACTAATTCTAATTCTAACATGTAAAAGGGGGGTTTCAGCCTGAGAGACTGGCACGGGTTTGTTTGGTGACTACAATCAATTCAAGACACTTTAACCCACGCAAGCAAATTAACAGAAGATAAAAGAGCGGCCGAGCCTTATGATAGAAAACTGTATTAGCCATCATTAATCCGATTGGAAGTTGGTTTGTTTATTTAGTGCAATGATTACTTATCTTAAAGAGGCATATCATTCTTAGACTTAGGCGGGACTTCATACTAAGACCTAGACACATTAATTCTGTCACAATTAAAGCATCCGCATAAAGCATCCTTATTACTTGATTATAATATATCTTAGGGATTAAAGCAATGGTGATCTTGTTAAACCCTAGCTCATAGAAACTTTACCCACTTACTGCTTAAAGGCAATTTATACACTAGTAGTCCACTTGTCCAACTATCCAATGGAAATTAATAACTATTTGTTGAATTTATCTAGATTCACCAACTAGTCAACATGTTCAATAAACCAAAGGCAATTTTTGTTAACTAGTTAAGCCAGAAGCGTATCATTAGCACGAATTTAGAAAGACAGTATTTGTGATCCTATGATTCTAGATGTTAAATTTAATAATAAGAGAGCTCTCCTGGCATCTAATTACTTGGTCTATATCACGTAATCTTTTAATGATAGGTCGATACAAAGCACATAAACAAGTATATTGATAAACATAAACAACCATACAATGATAAATTAAGAAATTTGAGATATAAACAAAAGTCAAACATATCAATCTTTATAATAATGGCGAATACCCAAAGAGTATTATCCTCAAACATCAAATAATACAAGAGTAATGGCTTAGGCCAAGGTACAACTAACCGAGTTAACAATGATACCAAAAAAAACTAACAATTACAAAAGTATAAGAAATAACCACGTTCTTCTATTGACTATTAGCGTTGTCAAGACCTCTTCTGCTCTTTTTCTCCTCTGAAAATTGACTTTTGTGGTTTAGGTATCAAGAATATGATTTAGCACACTTAAAACTCGTTTTGAGTTTTGTATTTATAGGGTCTGAGTCGGTGTCGATACGGCGTATCCAATGTATTGATACGGCGTATTGGGGTTTATTAGAGTAGGGACCACGTTTGATATGTTCTAGAATATTCACATACTATATCTTTAATACGGCGTATTGGTTTTCACTGGATACGACGTATTGAACAGGTTTCCTTTGTGGTCATTGGTGAGTGCAGGCACGGATACACCGTATCTTCCATGATGGATACGGCGTATTGATTATTAGAATAGTAATCTTCAAAATATCTTCGTTTTAGCTCTAGAATGCGTGTCTTTTGCTAATATTCACCAAGTACTCCATAATTACTGCAATTTTCTCAAATATAAACGATTAAGTAACAATTCTTTGCAATAATTAAACAAAATGGGTTAATTACATGGGATAAATGATGCTATAAAATAGACGTTATTTGATGTCATCAAATATCCCGCCACTTGAATCCTACTTGTCTTCAAGTAGCGTTTAGAAGTTTATAAAAATGTATCCCTAAGGATATTTTTTGTTAAAGCACTTATTCGATTAATTTAGCACACTCATATTTTATGGAATTTGGGTAAACATTTGGAAATGGATAAGGTTAAATTCTCACAATATCTAACAAGGGTTATTGTGTGCGGGTTATGTATCAAGTAATTTCACAAAAGTATGCTTGAAAAAATTTTAAATTTGAGCATAATTTAAGCATTTTAGTGTGAAAAATAGGACAAGTAAACATTTTAATTCCATCCTCCCACTTGAATTATACAACGTCCTCGTTGTATATATAAAACATTAAATACGGGAATTAAAAATAATTAGAATGAGAAACTCCCCTGATATTTGCTTGGTAGATTCTCCATGTTGATTTTATTGAGCAAGAATTCGTGTTGAACAGCAGCCTTGAAGTTCCAAGACTCTAACACTTCAAGATCTCCAGATTTGTAAATTCTCCACCAACATTCGTCGATATTTCTTTCACGAGGTCCTGCGTAAAATATAGGAAAATGTGCATTCCTATCTTGGTACCTACGGTTAATTTAAAATAAACTAAACAAACTAAATACGAGTCAGTCTGGTGAATACGCCGTATCATGTGCATGAATACGCCATATCATGTGCATGAATACCCGAATGCCAGAGACTGACAATACTGTTTTATTTAAATGCAAAAAAAGAAAAAGACAATATCGTCCAGGACAATCAATAGTCGTATAGTATGAGAGCAATATCCTATTGATTCCTGAGAAGACAAACTCAATAAAATTAAATAACATTCCGGGTTGTCTCCCAGGAAGCACTTTTGTTTATAGCGAAGTCTTTAAGTTAGACTTTTCTTTAGCTTCTCACATACTGAAATCACTCTCTATCTTACTTAATTTTGTAATTAACCTTGTTTGGATATGGTTCATTTTTCGTAACATGGAACTATGGTGCTGAACGTATTGCCGAATGCTTGATTCTATCATACACAAACAAATCAAAATGTCATACCATGATATATATAAAAAATATAAGAGCTAATTTTAAGTTAGATACATCACGACATAAATAATAAATGTACAAAAGATATAAATAAAAGATAAGGATAAGGAGATCATGGGTTTGGCTGATGCTGGTCCTACTGGGCTGTGGAGGTGCTGGCACCATCAGTCCTGCATCTAACGCGTCTCTGGTATGAAATACGGGTCTTAGAGTACAAAGTGTAGGCAACTCGGGCAGAATCTAATAACTGTGCAATCCCATTGGCAGCCCATAGACTGTATCTCGAGAAAATCCTTTGGCCATAGCACATCCCCCTCAACGCTGCTCAGCTAATGCCCTACGAATCTCGTGTACATCCTCTTCTAATCTGGCCATCCTCTGTGGCATAGTCCTGGTAGCAGCTGGCGGTGATGGTGGTGCCTGTACGGGTGTTGGGACAGCATAGACACCCTTATTTACAGCAGGAGCATCTTGAGCTACTCCAGGGGGACCAGCTGGCATTAAAAAAAATAAAAATAAAAAAAAAAAAAAAAATTATAATAAAAAAAAAAAAAAAAAAGAAAAAAAGAAAAAAAAAAAAAAATTTATTTAATAAAAAAAAAATAAAAAAAAAAAAAAAAAAATTTTTAGGCTGCCTCTCTGCCTTCCCCATGGCTACCCAATCCCATGTATCATCAATCTCCATGCAGATCTGTAACCTCACTAACTCAGCCATATCAATAATCAGGAGCTCAGGGGCAATAATTGTCAATCCTCGAAGCCTCTCCTCTGTTAGGAGCCCAAAATGCTCAACTAATCATGCTACAAACTGTCCTCCAGAGATAAGAGCCCCACTCTTCCTCCCATCAGCAAATAACCTTAAGTATCTAGCCAATAAATAAGGGACGTTGACTAAGACAACGTCCATCCTTCTCAAGTAAAACAAATCAGTCACGGTCACCTTCTCAAGTGCTTGACTCCTCCCAGCAATACTGCACGCAATCAACCTATGGTAAAACCTAAGTATCGGATCTCTAATAGCAGTATGGGATGGGGTTGTGCCAAGGAAAACTCCAGCAGATGAGATACTTATCCAATAATCTCTCATATCCCCCTTGTCGGAGGATCTTTCTCTCACTCTTGACCCCCAGTAATGCACAGAAATCTAAAGTCCCTGCATCTCCGTCATCAGCTGTGTAAATCCTAAGGCTAAAATAAACTGCCTCCAGCTCAGGAGCCTCCTAGCTCCACCCAACTAAAACTGTAGAGCTCCAAGCGTGTCTAAATCAAGTATAGCCTCTCCAAACCTGAACGTACTAAAAAACTCCAGAATGAGCTCGTGTACCAACGACCCTCTAATATCAAATAGCCTCCTCCACGCTTGGCTAGAGAACAAACTCACTCCCTGAGCATCTTTGTGCTCCATAAGCATCCTAGCACTCAACCCCTTAGCCATCAAGTCTGGTAATCCCCCAAAAATCAAATACTTACACCTTGTGCACCTCCCTCCTGTATATCCTAGCCAATCTTGTCTCGAAATCTACAATATCAGCATCTGTGTACTGTAACCCCTTGTACCTACGGTACTGGTGCCTCTGATCACGTGGTGGAAGAGCCATATCTGTAAAATCAACCAGAATAGTACAAAGATTATAGAATTTTAGACATTTTGTTTTTTGAGGGTGGATACGGCGTATTCATATAAACGGATATGTTGTATAGGAGTCAATTTGGTCAATACGTCGTATAGATGTGAGTCAATACGACGTATACGCATTAAAGTTCAGGATCCTTTTTAGATTAATACGTCGTATTCATTTTACTGAATACGCCGTATTGGGGTTTTTTAAATTGGGTGAAATTGAGTCAATACACCGTATCTATGTGAGTGGATATGCTGTATTTCTCCGCAATTTGAAAACGAAAAGGGGATTCCCCTTTTTACCCATTTTGACCCAATCGTAATTAATAAAACTACCAATTTCATTCTGGGGAAGTAAAGGGACTTAAGAAGTTCTAAGGCATACCCCTAAATCTCTAAACCAAACCCTAACCCTAATTAAATTTGAATCCAAAAATCAAAAAGGAGAAAAGTGGAGAACATATGGCAGTATGATCTTTAACAAAGAAAAAAGTGTGATTATGAATCAAGAACAAGAGATCTCCAAGAATTTTTAGTGGTAAAATCGTTTGTGTGTGTGCAGTGAAAAAGTAGTGGTAAAAATCAATCTGGCGTATCAGATGGGTTTTTATACCCAAACTCAATACGCCGTATTGATTTTCCCCCCCCCTTGAATATACGCCCGTATTGGTGAGTTTTGTTGACTTAGTCAACTTCTAATAAAAAACAGTGGATACGACGTATAGGTTTTAACCTAATATGCCGTATCCGTTCTTGGAGACCAATTTTACTATTTTAAATAAAGCAAAAGAAAAACTACTTGGCCTCTGCAACATTCTTGTATAAACACCATCCTTATAATACCGTTTAGGGTCGAATGGAATGCCAAACAACACATATAAATTCATAATGAGATAGAATAGCATTCTGTAATAATTCCAAATTACGATATTTACTTTTAAGTTCATGACAAAACTTCCCGTTCTGAACGTTTTAATGATTTCATCGTAACTTGTTTCAGAAAGCATAATTGACCCTTGTGTAATTTCATACCCCCGGAAGACTGTATTATATTGATCTCATTATCATCATTGTCTTTTTCCGTCTTTGAATCATCAGGATGAATAATGTTAAAGGGGAATAGATCATTAAAGTACAAAACATTTTGTTCCTCTTCATCATATTTAGACAATGATGTTTTATCATTTAAATCAAATTGATCGATATGTTGAGGGCTTAAAATTGGTTCAGTTAATAAATCTGATTTAGACGTTTGAGCATCATTGTAAACAATAGGTGGAAATTCCTTCTCAAAATCTTTAAAGAAGTCTAAATCATCAAAACAACTAATCGCAGGCTCGGGTGATGGAAGTGAAGGCATGACTTTTTCATTATCATTTTCCGAATCCGTTTTCAAATCATTGGTAGAAATTATTTTATAAGAAAGCGAGTTTTTGTCAAAAACTACTGTGTAATCTTCATCGTCGGAGTCGTCAAACAAAATTCAAAAGTCAATTTCATCGTTAAGAGAACTTGCCGTGGGTTCACAAGAAAGTGTTTTTTCAGATGATACCTCGTCATTAAAGGCTATAGCTGGGAATTTGGTTACAACGGATCTAAGGTCGTGAATGTCTTCATCATACCAGATTTTACCATACTTAGCAGTTTCCCAGTTAAACACTTTCCAACATTTTCGAGCTTTTTCTTCCTCGAGCCTAATGTATTCATCCATAGTAATGTTTGGATCGTCCAACCTGTAATAAACTTACTAGAAAAATTGTTAAATAATCAATACGTCGTATTCAGTAAACTGAATACACCGTATCACACAAACAGAATAAGCAAACAAGCAGGAATATAAACTACACTAATCCTAAGGGTTAGATCTAATGCTAAAAACCAAAATATAAAATAAAAATCAAGATTAAATCTCACTCCCTGCCAGCGGCACCAAAAACTTGATGTGTCATTGTATGGTGTATATTTTTATGATTCAAGGTTTTATAATTTAAATTATGGCAGACTTAACCAAAAAAACATTTTAACTGGGCAGTAGTACCCGGTCGGTGTAATCGGGTAAGTAAGGTGTTCGAACACTTGAAAGCAAGGTTTAAATCTCTTAATTTATTTATATTTTGGTTATTTAATCTAAGTTAATTCTAATCTAAGTCAAACCTATGTTAATCCTATGTTAGTTCTAATCCTAATTCTAGCATGTAAAAGGAGGGGAGACTAGCACAGGTTTGGTGGTGATTACAATCAATAACCCACGCAAGCAAATTAACAGAAGATAAAAGACGGAACGAAAGCCTTAGAAAGACCAACTGTATTAGCCATCATTAATCTGATTAGAAGTTGGTTTGTTTATTCAGTGCAATGATTACTTATCTTAATGAGGCGTATCATTCTTAGACTTAGGCGTGACTTCATCCTAAAACCTAGACACATTAATTATGTCACAATTAAAGCATCCGCATAAAGAATCCTTATTTACTGATTATAATCTATCTTAGGGATTAAAGCAATGGTGATCTTGTTAAACCCTAGCTCATAGAGACTTTACACACTTACTTCTTTAATGGCAAATATTATAAAACTCTAGTAGTCCACTTGTCCAACTATCCAATGGAATCAGAACATTACTTGTTGAATTATCTAGATTCACCTACTAGTCAACATGTTCAATAAACCAAAGGCAATTTCCGTTAACTAGTTAAGCCAGAAGCGTATCTTTAGCACAATTTTAGAAGGACAATATTTGTGATCTTATGATTCTAGATGTATAAATTACTATATGGAGAGCTATCCCGACATCTAGATTACTTGGTCCGTATCACTAGATCTAATTGAATGATAGATCACATACAAAAGCACGTAAACAAGTATGAATTGATAAACATAAGCAAGCATGCAATGATAAATTAAGCAATCGAGATATAAACAAAACCAAACATTCAGATCTTCATAATAATGGCTAATACCTAAAGGTATTAGCCTTCAAACATCATAATTAATACAAGAGTAATTTTTTTAGCAAATGTAAACTAACCGAGTTACCGAATGATACCAAAAACTAAACGATTACAAAATTATAAGAAATTACACCTTGTCTTCTATGGATTGGAATGCGTTGCAAGACCTCTTCTGCTCTTTTTCTCTTTTGAAAATTGACTTTTGTGGTTTAGGTATCGAGAATATGATTTAGCACCCTTAAAACTCGTTTGTGAGTTTTGTATTTATAGGGTCTGAAAGTCGGTTCGATATGGCGTATCCAAGGGATTGGATACGGCGTATTGGAGTTTCTTGAAGTAGGGACCAAGTTTGATATCTTCCAGAATATTCGCATATTATATCTTCAATACGGCGTATTGACATCTTCTGGATACAGCGTATTGAGCTTGTTTCTTTTGTGGTCTTGGTGCGTGCAGGCACGAATACGCCGTATCTTCCTTGATGGATACGGCGTATTGGTCTTTAGAATAGTAATCTTTAAAATATCTTCATTTAAGCTCCAGAATACGCCTTTTGCTAATATTCACCAAGTACTCCGTAATTACTGCAAATCTCAAATATAAACGATTAAGTAACAATTCTTTGCAATGATTATATAAAATGGGTTAAATACATAGGGTAAATGATGCTATAAAATAGATGTTATTTGATGTCATCACGGGGAATAAGTGTTCCAGTATTATTTTTAATAAGAGCATTATATTCATCACACATAGCATTTTGCAAACTGGAATCATAAAAAGCATACGAAGGAGATGAGGTGAGGTGGATCTGATTCGTATGGCGCGACTAATAACAATAGGCGGTTCATCCAAAAAGGCATATGAAAGAGGTGAGGCGAGGTGGGAGTCATAGAGCCAAAATGAAAAACTGTTTTGTCAAAAGTAACGTGTTTTTAAAGAATAATTTTATTTGTATTTAAGTATAAACAACGATACCCGTGATGATTGGATGGGGTAACCCAAAAATATTAACGGTGTAGCACGGGTTCCAGTTTGGTAGTGGCATATAGGTGTGGGTAACATAAACATCCAAAAACACGCAAAAGACTATAATCAGGTGTGGTGCCAAACAAGCAGCTATGTGGTATTTCATTGTTAATAGCACTAGAAGGTAGAATATTCAACAAGTGGTCATATTTAGTGCTTCTACCCAAAAGTAAGGTGGGAGGTGAGCTTGAAAAAGCAAGGTCCGAATTAAATTAATAATAGTTTAGATCATTCTTTCGGACTTGCCATTATGTTGTGAGGTTTTTGGACAAAAAAAACGAAATTTAACGCCTTTGGAGGCAAATAAATTATGTAAGGTGTGGTTATCAAATTCACCATCATAATTACACTAAAATGAGTTAATTTGGCACGTAAACTGGGTGTTAACAAAATCGCGAAATAACCCAAACTTAGACAAAACATCTGATTTATTAATCAACAGATAAACCCACAAAAAATAAGAATATTGATCCAAGAATAAGACATAATATTTAAAACCTGTAAGACTTAGAATGGGGGAAGTCCACAAATCCGAGTGAACAGTGTCAAAACAAGACCTAACCAAAGTATTTGAACTAGAAAAAGGAAGCTTCATATGTTTTCCAAGCTGACAAGCATGACAAAGCACGAGAGATTTCGTTTTATTATAAGAAATGAAATTACTAAAAATAAGACGAC